>QKYT01000046.1:134268-144560 GCA_003550305.1 Glomus cerebriforme | reverse complement strand
AAAAAAAGTATATATATATATATGTATCAGTACTTTTTTTTAAAAACTGAAACCTTTGCAATATTTGACTTAAATTGTCGGTCTTGGATGTTTTGTTGGAATGGACTTTTTTATAATATCCCAACTCAATTAAGAGTAATTGTCACTGTTATTTTCTCCTAATGAATGATTTGCTGGAATGGTGAATTTCGACATAAAAAAAAAATATATATATATATATAGGTCCGTTATACTGAGTCTTAATTTTCTTTCAACTTAACAATTAATTGTTCTATTTATTACAATATACGAACTGGATGAATAATTAAATTAGTCACTTTCGCAATATTTAAAGTTCCTTCACTAATTCGGGCTGGTCTATCGATTGATTATTATTATTATAGGGTNTGAGGAGTTTGTAATGAGGCCATGCTGCCCATATTATAAACAGAATGGTCTTTATCACAAACTCCTCACACAGACAAGATTTACACACAAATATCTTACTTTTCTCCTTGGTAAGCACTGCGCACTTTGTGAGATATATGGCCAAAATTAGCCTAATTCTACCAGAATTATGTACTATACGAAGTTGCTAATACGATAATTTCCCAAATTTTACATCGTACTTGTATTGTACTTGTACTGCATTATATAAAATTGATAGGACCTATCTAACATAAACTTGGATATAATTTTAACAAAATCGTTCTAAAGTGAACCTTTATATCCGGATTTAATATACTAATTTTTTTGTACTAACAACGGCTGCCTACCCAACGGGTAATAGGTTCAATCAAATTCAGATCCTATATGATTCTATTTTGATCTAAATATCTTTTGAATCACTTTTTCATTTTCTAATTATTTAATTATTGTTTGGAGTGTGTAATTTGTTGGTCGAGAGAATCTTCTAAATTAACAACTTTAAACCCTAATTCTTGACTTATCCTAAAGGTTGTTCATTATTTCAATATTCCCTATATTACTATATTACTATTATTTCCTATATTACTATATTACTATTATTTCCTATATTCCTATTACTGTTATTTTCTATATTCCTATTACTATTATTATCCTATACTACTATATTACTATATTCCTATTACTGTTATTATCCTATATTACTATATTCCTATATTCCTATTATTTCCCTTATTACCTATTATTTCCTATATTACCTATTAATTCCTATATTTCAAGAAGAAGCAGCTTGATAGATAAAGCCCAATTAACAATCCTTCTAAATTTCTTATATAAAAGCTTTACCATCACAAAAAAGTTCTGTATGATGCAATCCATAATAGTCACATAATAATAAACAAAGACCCATGATTAAAGTGCACGCGCATCATAATATTCTATTAAAAAACGTGTGTTCATTCATTTCGATCATTACGAGTTTTGTAAAAATAAACGGTACCATATTTAGTCATATTGTATGTAAAGTTTGGGAACTTTTGAAACTTTTGATTATCATCATCACCGTGAGTTGGATCTTAATTTCCATCACGTGAATGGATGATTTTTATCCCAACCATCTTTCTGTTTGTTACAATTTATTAAGATTAATTCTATAGGATTCTCGTCATTTTCAATATATAAATAATAATAAATCATAATAAACGCTCATTAAAAAAAAACGCGTTTAATTAACATTTATTGTACATAAGTAACATGGAAATAGATTTCTTTTAATAAATAAATTTACCTATAGGAAGATAAAAGATATATCTGAACACATATTAACTGCTGTGTAACTTATGCTCAGCCCGTTATTTTTCTATACAAGGATAATAACAGTGTTGCTAATCTAAATTGATAGTTTTTATGAAACGAAATAAATAAAATGAATGTTTAAGAAAGATAAAAAAAATTTTTCGCCAAATATTTGTATTTTTTTTTAAAAAAGAATCAATTCATGTTCATGTGCTGCACCATGTAAACTCCCACGTGGAACAAGAAAAATTGTCAGGGGTTATCTTAATTTACTTACCAATCAAAAAAAATTTTTTTTTTTAAAAAAAAAAAACCCACCATCAACCACATGGTTAACCATGTCTGGCCAAAATTAACAAATTCGGCGTTGGGTAGAATTTATATCGTTTTCCCTGCATCAATTAATGAACCAAAAATACCAAAAATAGTTATTACAAAATATAAACATTGATCATTTTACCGCGAAAATCATTTTTTTTTTTTTTTTCCTAAGCTTTATTAATAAGGAATTTTTTTTATTAAAAAGTTCAAATTATGGCTACAGAATCTGTTAATCCTTATGGTTTGTCCTTTTTTAAAGGATCTATTTGTTTTTTTAAAAAAATCTTATCGTTTGACGAACTTTTAAAAATTCAATCTTTTTAAAATCTATTTCTTTTTTTTATTACAGCAGACGACTTTAAACGTAAAAGAGAACGTGAAAACTCAATAGATACAACAGAGAAAGAACCTATTGAGGTATTATATATTTTATTATATTTGTTATGTTAATGTATGTAGATCGTTGGATTTATGCTAGTTATATTAATCATTTCATTTATTTCATTTTTAAACAGCATCAATCAGACTCTTCAGAAGAGGGTAATAAAATCGTTCGATCAAAAAAGAAGTATGAATTATACATGTTCAAAATGATTAAAGATTTTTATTTATATTATATTGATTAAAAAAACATTGGTTTAATTCATTTAGACGTCATGACGAAGTTATTAATCAAGATTTAAAAGAAGAGACTCCTAAAACACCTAGCGGTGAAACTACTGATTCTATGAGAAATTTACAAAAAAAAGTGGAAACAATGAAAGTTGATGCTGCTTATGTTAATGAAACTATTGATTCTCCATCAATGAAAATTGATGATGGTAATGAACAAAAAGATACTCGTTCTTCTGAAGATGAAGATATGAATTATGATGATGAATCTGTTCTCAGTGAAGATAATGCGGATAATGCGTTAGAGGATTCTTCCGTTCTTTCTAAAAAACGTACAGCAAATGCATTTGAGGTGGATACTCATGTTAACAAAGATAAAGAACAAATTATTAGTTTTTCTCGTAAACAATCTAAAACTAATGAGGAGAATAAAATTTCAATTGAATCATTATTAGTGAATGTAGTGAATGAAAAGAATAAAATTTCAATTGAATCATTATTAGTGAATGAAAATGATAAAGATGAATTTGTGAATAAAATTGTTCAAGAAGAAACTTCCGTTGATATTGATAAAACTTTAAATGAAGAAAATGAATTGTTGGATCAGAACACTGAAGTAGATGTAAAGGAATCAAGCAGTAATGATAAAATAGACAATACTATTAAACAAGATTTATCACGAGATGTTAAATATTTGACTGAAAATTCTGCAAATGAAGTAATTGAAGTTAAAGAAGAAGAAAAATCTAAAAAATCAGATGAAAATAATTCAAACATAACCACACCAAGCAAAAGTTCTAGAATATTTGGATCTTCTTATACTCCTATAACTAAAGTATTTGGTAGTAATATCAAATTTTCTACACCATCATCAAAGGTAGACTCTTCAAAAGAATTAATTCATTTTGTAATATATATATATATAATATATTTGCTAATATGTTTATTTTACTATTCTAAGCCTTTAGGGTTTTCAAATTTTTCAGTCTCAACTCCTTTTCAACAGAGCATATTTGACTCTGTTTCCAAATCTCCTCCTCAACAAGGAATATTCGGTTCTAATTCCAAATATAGTTCGCCATTAGGAACATTTGGTTCATCAGCAAAGTCACCAAGTCTTGGGTTTCAATCAGCTGTTCAAGCCTCTTCATCCACAAAAACTTCAATTTTTGATAAAAATGATACTGATGATAATGATGAGGATGATCACGAAAATGATGAAAGTGATTATGGGGGAGAAGTGACTTTTGGAATAGGTGTAAAACCACTTTTACAGGAACAAGAAGGTAAGTAAACCAGGATATGTCAATATCAATTATAATATTTAAAAGTTTATTAATTAATATACAATTTTTATTTTCTATTTAGTGATTACTGGTGAGGAAGATGAAGAAACTAGATTCTCTACTAAAGCTAAATTATATTGGATGGATAAGTCTCAACAATGGAAAGAACGAGGTGTCGGAACTTTAAGACTTAATTATCCTAGAGATGTTAAAAAATCACCACGGATAGGTTCGATTTATATATATGATTTTTTTTTTTTTGATTCATGCACAGTATCTCAAAAGGTCTTTTCCCTAATGCATATATATCTTATTTAGTAATGCGCGCTGATGGTGTACTAAAAGTCATTTTGAATATTGCGTTATTTCGTGGAATGAGTGTAGAACGAGCACAAGAAAAATTCGTGAGACTTTTTGCATTTGAAGGAAACGATCATATTCCCGTTCATCTTGCAATCAAGGTTTGTATATAAAAAAAAAAAATAAATAAAATAAAAATAATAATAATAATTATTAAATTATTTTAATTTCTTTTGATAGGTTGCGAGTCCGATCGCTGCGGATGAGCTATATGATGCAATATTGAATGCAATACCACAACCTCAAAGCCAACCACAGATTAGAGTAAATACTGTGGCTTCTCGTGCTTGAGGTATGTTTGTATTTAAATTAGTTATCATATTTTTGCTCAATTTTTGGTATCTTCTTTGCGAGTGACGAAAATTGATGATATATACCAACGAATAAAGAAACCAACGCATACATTCATCAAGTTTTAAATCCTTTTTTCAGTTATCATTACTTTTAGGCATTTTTATCATCCAATACTTCATCGATGAGCAAACTTATCACATTCGTGCTTCTCGATCAATAAGTTCCATGAATTATCCAATTTTATTTCTACAAAGAATTCAAGAATATTATGTGTTATTATGATGATGTCGAGTTAGAAGTACTTCAGGTATGTTAATACACCATCCCGATCTCTCAATGATACTGGATTCAAAGTTACCTTGGATACCATACCTGTTTTTTTTTAAATTAATTATCGATTCAAGCAAATCGTACATAGAGTTTAGACATTATCTTTGAGAATGTAATTACTTTTTAACTAAATTTTCTAACGAAGATATTATGACAAATGTATTTTACATTATCAAAGGAGTTTTTTTTTTATTTTAAATGCATTATTGGTGTATACGTATAAACTTAGAAAGGTTGGTTATAAATGGAATTAATTTTTACGTGCTTGAGTGTAAAGGAAAAAATTTTTTTTTTTTTGTAAATTTTTTTTTTTCTTTTTGTATTTATTCTGATTTTTTATTTCTCGATTTTTAATTCAATATTCATTTTCTTATTTTTATTATATTTAAAAAAAATCTAGTTAAAAGAAAACAAAATATTAAGTAGATTATCAGATATTCGTATATTAAAATTTAACATGCATCATTTTCTATTTGTTACACAACGCATTATTATGTTGGGACCTACGTTGTGCTTATGTAAGATTATAATAAATTTTTTATAATTCGGTCCAGGTACAATATCTTAACTGTTAATAAAAATCACATTCAACTTTAAACTGTATATTATAGAAATTCTGCAAATTCTATAATAAACTCTATTTAAGGAATATATTGGCATTCTCTCGAATGTAATATTCTATTGTTTGAGAGCGAAAGTTATAATACATGTTTCTGGGTGGTATGCAAACACATCGCCTCCAAGACTTTCAGAATTATTGAAATATCTCGTAAATGCATTATAGCTGAGCTTCTGGTTGGAATTCAATAAGGTCATGATACGCTTTCCTGCTTCATGATATGGTTGATCTCTAAGTAGTTTTGAAAATTTATCATAAACTTCACATAATTTTTGTTTCTAGATAAAAAAAGTTAATATGAAGTAGAGTCATATAAAATTATTTGATGCAAAGTATCAAAACTAACTCTACCTTCAAAGGAATTTCCATTAAAAAGAAATTCATCTGCCATTTTTTATGGACTTGATTACACGTTTATTTACTAGATAATTCATTGATTCTTCTTTATTAAAATCGCCAATTTCTATTACTGAAGTTGCACATGTCCAAGCACTTCTATGTACTAGAAATAAAAAATATCAGTCCATAAATATGTAGATAAAAAAACCAAAAAGCCTTGTCAAATACTTACATTCCATTCTTTTTAAAATACTTTCTTTATTAATAACAAATACAGTAATATATTCTCTGTCATCAGCATTATCTTTGGCATCTTCTTTGAGAATGTCAAGAATTTTTAGGTAATTATTATCTATTTGGTTAAAATTATCATAAACAATAACTGGAGGTTTATTGTACTTTTTTTTATACATTTTAACACCATGTTTAAAGACATTTAGACCATTCTTCCACTTAGCCTTAGATTTTTTATCTATAAAAAAGAAATAAAGATTAAAAATACTTTATAAAATTAACAATAAAATAGTAATGAAAAACTTATTACCATTAATTTTATTATCCAAGATTCTTCATATTAGATGACTTGTAAAAGTAATTCTATTAAATTTAAAATTAAGAAGTGGGCGAGAGAACAGGCGATGGAGAAATAATTTGGGTAAAATAGAAAGTTTAGAAGATAAAGATTTGAGTTGCAAAGTAACAGTCTATGCTTTAATAAATTTATAAATTTATAATATATAATTTTGGCCAAAATTATGTTAATTTCAGCCAAAATTGCGGAATTGGACTTTAATTTTCGTAATTATTCACAATATTACAATCATTCTGCAATTGCTTATTTGTGGACCCATCTTTAGTTCTGGATCAGGTTTTGCTTTGAAAGTGACAGATCCTTTTTCTTCATATTGCTCAGAAAAAAATAAATCAGATACTTTGTTTTCTGGCTTTAAATTTATGAGAAGGCTGGCTTCCGATACTTGTGCTTTTGATAATTGCTATAGCTTATGCCCAGTTTCTTTTTTATATTTTTTGTATAAGCTGAACCAAATCTTATCTGTCAAAATACTTGGTAATCCAGTTAATTTGACATGCCAATCCAGATATTCAGAAGATAATATTTTATCAGTTTTAAACATATCTTTTTATATGGTTGTAAATCAATTTAAATTAGGTAATAGTTAACATAAATTAGCTTTGTAAAAAAATACCACAATGAAACATGATCAAATATAGTATTATAAAATAATGAAACTATGCAACTATATCAATTTTGTGCTATTTATATTTAATAAAATAAGATCTGGCTTTATATTTATCTTTTATACTTTATTTAACTAACTTGTATAATGGACATGATATTTTATTAATAATTCTATAATAATCAAAATTTTCCTATTAATTCTCTATATAAATTAGAATATTGATCTAATATTTTGCTATAAAAATAGAATTGATCATAAGTTAGCTTAGATTAAAGTACTTTCAGAAGAATATATGTATTAGTCAGATTAATTTTTGAAGTCACATAATTCTGATCATAAAAAATTTTCATAATTTCATTATATAAAGTCATATGTGACTTAGATTAGGTTATGAAGGTAACTTCATAATATAATGGTAACTTCATAGTCTACTAGTAACTTCATAATATAATGGTAACTTTATAGTCTACTAGTAACTTCATAATATAATGGTAACTTCATAACATAATGGTAATTTCATAATATAATGATCTAATTACATAATCTGATAGTAATTTTATAATCTAATATTATGATCTGATGGTGATTTCATAATCTACTTAATTTATTTTTTGGATAGCTTCTTTGCATTTATAATATTGTTTTAATCTTTTCCTGTATGATATGATAGTGATTTCATAGTTTAATGGTAATTAATGACACTTTAATTTAATAGTGATATTATAATCTAATGATAACTGCTTTCTTTTTATTTCTAATCTGTTTACATAATTAATTTTATATTGCTGGTACTGGCTTTTCAGTCTTTTTTGAATGTCTGATTTTATAATGAGAGTTCTGACCCTCTATGCTGATTTGATTACCAGTTTTATATTGAGAATACGCATCTATTTGATTACCTTTCTAGATACTAAAATATGGTAAAAAATATTGCATCAGATGGCACAGTAAATTTACATCTAATTTTGGCTGACATTATGACATAATTCAGACTGATCTTTAAAGCAATGATGTTCACTGGAAGATTAGAAGCACTTTGGAACGTTCCATCTTCCAATTCCAATGACTATTTCCAATTCTAATAGATTTTTATTGAAAGTTTGGAAGCACCTTTATCATGTGACTTATTTTTACCCAATAATATTCGATTATATAAAAAGCAAAATTTATTTATTTTATTAAAATCCATTACATATTTGACATTTCAGTTAAGTAATCAGGAGTATTTAAAGATGAACTAAATAAATTTCTGAGCTCCTATTTTGCATTTTTATCTATTGCTGGATACATGTATTCACTTAAAAGATCATCTTCCATATTATTATTTAAATTATCTCTTAATGCCTCTTTATTTTTCATCCGTACTATTTCTTCTTCCATTAACATTTTGTCCCATTCATTTAATGCCTATCCCCAATGCTCAGAAGTAATAATATTACTATTATCTTCTCCAATATTTTTAACATCTTTAGAAACTTCAGGATTATCAACCTCAGTTTCAATATTTGAATCCAAGAATTGTGTTTTATTTTGCTATAATTCTTTTCCTCTTAATGAAAAGTTAATAAATGCACGAAGCTGACTCATTGCTAATACTTTATCATTCTATTAAAATAATAATGTTAAATGAATAATGTTAAATTAAATAAAAAATCCAATAAATTAATAAAAAACCTGTTAATAAATAATAGAAAACATGTAAAAAAACCCCCATTATAAATATTAATGAAAGATCACACAATAAACAATAAAAATTTAACGAATGAATCCCAATAAAGCAATAAAAATTCAATGAATGAACCCCAATAAAGCAATAAAAATTCAATAAATGAACTAATAATAAAACAATTAAATTCAATGAATAAATTCCAATAAAGCAATAAAAATTCAATGAATGAATCCATAATAAACCAATAAATAAACCTGCAATAAAACAATAGAAATTCAATGAATTATTATAAAAATTTAATGAAATGAACTGATATAATAAATGATGAAAAAATTAACAAAAAATTCTTCAGTTTATAAAAAATAATCAAAAATATTTAAAATTTTTTAACTTACTGTTAATCTATTATGACGAACTGTATGTACAAAACCCATAGAAGACCACATTCTTTCAACAGAGGTTGCATTTATGCATATTCCAAAGATTTTTAAAGTAACTGCTTCTAATTCTTTATATTTACCCTCTATATAAGTCCAAAATTTAAAGATATCATCTCCAAATTGTTTAAAAGTTTCATTATTAAATGGTTTAACCTTTTGGTAAAAATTTTCAAACTCTAACAGCAATCACGTTGGCCTTTTTTTAAACCATACTTTATAATAATATGTCAAATACCGTCCCAAAGAAGTATATGATAAATTACTAAGGTTTGAATTGAAATATTTTAAACGATATTTTGGATGTAGCATAAAGAAAAGTAGTAACAATGGTTGCTCCCACTGATTCCATCATTTTTCTAGTTGATTAATCATTTGATTACCTAAATCTGAATCTGAAAATTGATTTCAAAACTGAACGAGATAACCAAGGGCATGGAGCACTTCAAAAAGACATGCTTTATCACACTGAAGTTTGTTTAATATACTACAATATAGTAGTAAAATATTCTGTAAAAATTCAATTGTTTTCCACCAATTATTATCAAAAAGTACTTGACAAAATTCAGAATTTAAATAAAATTCATTGGTATTTCCTGAAATAACTTGTGAACATTTATAACGAATTGCCAAATTCTATGAAAATAAATAATTAATTAGATAAATTAAATGATTTTTTAAATGAAAAAATGATTTGTACTTACTCATAAAGCTTGTTTAGATTAGACAAGACTTTTAAAACAAAAATAATGACTGTTCCATCTTGTTTTATCAGGAATCATAATTGAATAGCATTTGTTATATAATTCTTTTTAAATATCTTATAATTTACCAATAAAATAACTGTTATTTGCATTTTTAATAAGTTGCAACTGTAATAGCTTTGCTAAATGCAGTTTTTAAGGTTAATGATTCTTTAAAAATATTACCAATTGCTAATTGGCATTGATGTGCAAAACAAGGAAGAAAAATAATTTCTGGATATTCTAATTGAAGACGTCACTTATTATAATTAGTTATGATTATGATTAATATTTGCATCTAAATATATAAAATTAAACAGTATTTTTTTAAATATAAATTTTATTTATTATAACTTACCGAGCTTCAGCGTAAGCTGGT
>QKYT01000046.1:87516-122940 GCA_003550305.1 Glomus cerebriforme | reverse complement strand
GCCGAAATTATATATTATAAATTTATTAAAGCATAACTTTACCAATATTGAGATAAAACTCTTTCTCCTTTCACTCCGTACCAAATTTTTGAAGAAATTATTTTATTGAGTTTTTACAAAATATACCTCTATTAGAGTACTTTTATTTTAACAAGTCTTGTATTGTAACAGTGAACCTGAGTTTAACAACCTTGGGGGACCTCTGTTAACAATATTTGTGCTCTTTTCTACCTTTTATTATTTTTTCCCTGAACATGTTAAAATTTTCTTCTCACAAGCACAGTGCCTCTCAAGGCTTCCAACCTTATATTTCTAAGCTTGCGGCTTCTTTAAAATCTCTTTTAGCTGAGCTTAACTCTTTCCGTGTTCCTCTTAGTCGGCAACTTAAACGTTTCTTTTTTCGTTCACTCGACTCTCTGCGCCTTCTTAACCATTCCCAAGACTTATGGATAGAACGGCTAGAATCCCGTTCCTTTTTCGATCACCAAACAAAACGCACCAATCAGATCCATCAACGTTTCTTTCCCAATCGGATTGATCAACATTCCCAAAATGGCACTTCACCTTCCATTCGTTTGCTGTATGCTGATCACTTAACCACATGTTCTCAGCCGGATGCGGACCATATTTCTGCATATTCCCGACCCTTCATGGTACCTAGAAAACACGTGTTCTCCACTATTAATCCTCCAGGATGCAGCTGCTACTATTTCTATCTTTATTTTAACCGATCAGCTGTTCTTTTTCATTGGCTCTTCTCATGTGATAACAGCCTTTCTTTCTCTCACCCCTGGATTCCACATAAGAATATGAAGATTTCTTTTTCTTCCGATCAAGATACTTCTTTCTCCTATTTCCTCTTTTTACTCTATTCAGGCTTCAAGGTTACCAATGCCGGCCATAGACACATCTTCTTTGATTTTCTTTTCAAGGATACCCTNGATAATTTTAAGGACCATAGGTCCTCTTGTTGGATTTGACAGTTCGAAGGGTTAGGATACGGCTCTCNTTTAACTTAATTTAAGGGATTNGAGGGGATACTCTTGGGATGGTCGACTTGGTTGCTACCTCTCATTGTGAAGTAGTATATTGGGTATATTGTTATGTTAGGTTTATAGNGTAGCGTTATAGATTAGTTTTTACTTTTTATAATTTTACTTTATGTCAACTAGATAACGATGAGATCCATTAATTTTATTTAGGCTAGTTCAATTTATTTTCTTTTTCTTTATGTAATTTCTCATTTTGTTCACTAAATAAAGTTTGCTGTTATTATACAAAAAACTTCACCAATATTGATTTTCCCACTCCGCTCTGCCTAACTTTTTGCTAAAGAAATTTAAATTTTATTTTCGTTTATTTTCTTTACAATTTTTCAATAAACTTTACTGTTGTACTTTAACCATGACTCGCAAGCGTTCTGGTCAAACCAATGCTGCTAAACAACCCGGCCCTATGCCTTCTGCCTCTGGGCCTTCTGGTTCTTCTTCGCATGCAACTTCTAGTTCTAACAACAATTCTAGTTCTGCTCCCTCCTCCTCTCCTCTTGCCCCTAATAAACGGGTTCGGTCCACCACTACCAACACCATGGATGAAGACTTTGCTTCCCCTCCCATCTCTAGTCCCGTTCTCCCAGTTGATACTCCCCTTTCCCCAGTCGCTGCTCCTTTTATTCCCTCTTCCTCCTCTCCGCTCCCTTCCGTCCCGTTAGTTGAAACGGTAGATGACTCTATCCACGCTACGTCCTCTGTCTCTAAAGGGAAAAATAAAGTTACAGATGATGAAGATTCTCCTCTTGACACCACTATATAAGTTTCTTCTTCAATCTTCTTCGCTGCTGCAGCCCTGAATTCTTTCCCCTTCCTCCTCGAAAAATTCAAGACCAATTCAGCCCTTTGCGCTGCGGTTGATCGACACGTTTCCAAATATTCCTCATTTAGTAACAGCGCACGCTGTTCAGGATCGGCTGATGCCAAACGGATCATCGTTGGCTTTAGATCTGCCGATCACAGGGACCAATTGATTTCCACTCCCATTCCCAAAATGGATAATCTACTTTTTCATCTGCATGATCCTGCGGCTTTGCGCCAAGATGCGCACAGTCGCTCTTTGCAAGTCTCTGATATTCCCCTTAACGTTACCCGTCCTCAGCTCTTAGGTACCTTTTCTCAATATAGTAATGTCACTAAATGTGTCATTACTACTAAAAACCTTTTCCAACGTGCTGAAATTACTTATGATAACTCTGCTGCACTGGATTCGTTTTAATCTGATTGCTGGGGAGTTCTTTGCATAGGCGCTTTCGTCTGTGTCAATCCTTCCTCCTTTTCTTTGGATCAAAAGCAACTCCAGCGTACACATGTTGCCATACTCTCTGGGTTCCCTTCCAATGTAGTTGAAGCAGATCTTTCTGCTATTACCGAAGCTGTTTCAGCTAAATCTATCACATTTTCCCAGTTCGTTACGTCTTATCATCGTAAACCTTTCTGCTACGTGACTTTCACTTCCAAGAAAGCTTTACAAAATACCATTGAAATTTCTTGTGCATTTAACGGTCGTTCTCTTACTTGGTTTCAACCTTGTCAAACTAAACTTTTATGCCGCAATTGCGGACAACTTGACTGTGATTCTGAAAAATGTCCTATTAGGTCTAGATCCCCTGTTAAGAAAAATCCCGCTTTCAATACTCTTTATTTCAAATATCGTCCCGCTCAGCATCGCAAGCCAGCTTCTAAGGTTTCCCCTGGTAAATCCTTTGCTGATGCGGCTAAATCTTCCTCCTCTGGCTCCCCTTCATCTACTGGTTGTGGTCCTTCTTCTATAAAGATTACTAAACAACATTGGAATGAACGTAATGTTTCCCGTCCTAGTCACCGCCCTTCTACGGGAGATGACTTTATGACTCCTAATGATATTAAATCTGCCTTAGACGGTTTTGCCTCCCGTCTTGCTCTGCTCACGACCCTTCTTACAGATCAAGACAAACGTATTGTTCAGTTAGAAGAATTCTTATCCAACAATCCTGATGCTTCTACTGTTCTCACCTCTTCTCCTCGTTTCTCATCCTCAGATGTTGTTATTAACGACGCCGATGGTGCTTTGGCCAATCCCGATCCTGACTTAGTGGATCTTTCATCCCCTAATAACACTCCTTCCGCTCGTCCTTCTTCTCCTGTTATTTCGAAGGACCCGAAGGCTGAATTAGAGGCTCTTAAGCAGTCCGCTGCTTCTACCCATTCTTTGGTTACTGATATTACTTCTGAATTTCGTGATTTAGCTAAACGACTTTCTGCTCATTTCCCTAGTTCAAGTGGTCCAAACCACTTTCCTTAAACCCTTTCCATGTTCTTTTTATCCATCCTTTAATAATGAACATTAATAATATTGATGATTATGACCGATTACTTCGTAATTCCCCTTCCTCCGGTTTTGAATTTCCTATTATTTCTGATACACAATGTAATTTTTTAGAATATTTTTCGCATAATGAATTTTTTAACTCGCCTTCACAGGAAAATTCTCATGGTCTTATTACTTTAGCCACTCATAACATTCGAGAAGGTCTTTCTGACCCTCTCATTTTACATGATATTCTTCAATCTTGTACTGCTAAGAACATCCATTTATTAGCTCTTAGCGATACACGCATTCCTTCTTATAACCCAGCTAAAATCCTTTCACGTCCCATTTCTTCTTACAATTCCCAGTTCTTACCTGATCTCCCAGCTCGTTATCTTACGGGTTGGTGGACTCCTCGTTCTAATATGTATACTGGTGGGATTGGTTTTCTTACCTCCCAGCTTTTTACGTCTCACGTTCAAAAATGTGTTCGTTGGAAATCCCGTATCATCTATTTAGATGTCTATTTTCCGTCACTGAAACTCAGAATTGTTAACGCTTATTTACCTCCTTATTCTCTTGACAACAAAGCTAAACTTTTGGCTACTGTTCATGAGCTGCATTCTATTTTTCAAGATGCTGCCCATCATAACCTCAAACTCATTTTAATGGGAGACCTTAATTTTGATCTGGATAATATTTCAGCTTCTCGGTCCCCTTTTTTCCACAAACTTTACAATTATCTTCTTAACTTCCATCTGGTCGAGTCACCTACCACTTATAACTCCACCATCTAGCATCCCCAGTTTTTCCAGAATCCTTTCAACTTTCTTTCCTCTTGTTCTCACTTGGACCATATTTGGTATAATGACCCTGCGTTGAGATCAGACCTATGTCACACTGAAGTTTGGAACACGTCTCTTTTGTTTCACTCCTCTGATCATTTAATGGTCATAAATTACCTAGCTCCACGATTATTCTGTAATACCCTTTCCTCTGCGACACTTTCACGTCATTCTCAAGTTCGTTTTGTTTTCAACTATAACTCTATCCTTCAGGATACCTGGACCAAATTCTCTGACCTCACCGAGGTGAAATATAATGGTTACAGTTCTTCTGTTTCCTTTTCTCAGATGGAACCATTATGGTCCCTCATTCGTCACATTATTTTGAATTCTGCCCATGAATGTTTACCCAAACGGAAAGTTTCTAATACTTTCCGCTCTCCATATCCTTCCCGTTTGGAGAGGTTGTTTTCTTCTTTGTCTACTCTCTCCAACATTATTCATGCTTTTAAAATTCTGGCTAATCGTTCGGATCCTTCCTCGTCTCCAAAAATTTTTCTTTCATGGACTGAATATTTGATTTCTTTATCAAATATTTTTTCTTTTCTCAATTCCTTTGACCCTGAAGTTACTTTCCCTGTTCCTTCCTTTCCTCGTGTAATTACTTTTCACAATAGTCATGCTATACTTGCTGACCTCAAATCTGTTAAACGATCTATTAAATCCCTCCTGAAGATTGAGCTATCTAAATTCCAATTTTCTCAAATTGAGGATTTTTCGGACAAGCGCATCAATGATTTTGAATCACATAAAGGCGCTTTTATTTCATCAGCTCTTCAACGCTCTCATCATTGCATTACCCTAGATCGAATTTTGATCCATTCTTCAGACTCCGAACATCATTTGGTTACTTGTCCGACAGATATCAATAATGCTGTTAATTCTCATTTCCAAAATTTTGTTCGTTCTCCTATTTCTCATTATGACCCTTTGCAACTATTTACACTTCCGGATAAATGGCGTGTTCGCTATTCCCCTATCCTGGAAGTTAATCCAGATATATATGAATTTCTTTGTTCCCCTATTTCTCAAGAAGAATTTTCTTCAGTTATCTCGTCCCTTCCCTGTGGTAAAGCTCCAGGTCCCTCTGGCATTTCTTACGAAATGCTTAAACACTGTGGTCCTTCCTCTAAGCTGTGCATGCTTAAACTTATGTCTTTATGCCTAGAATCAGGTACTATTCCTGATGACTGGTGGCTTGCTTCCGTGTATTCCATTCCCAAGCCTCAGAAATGGGAATGTAAACTCCTTAATACCAGACCCATTACTCTTTTGGAGACCCTTCGTAAAGCTACGGTTAAGGTGTTCACCAATCGTCTTTCCAAAATTCTTTCCCGTCACTAGGTCCTTCAAGGCCGCAATTTCGCAGGCCTTCCCGGTAGTTCCTGTAAAGAGCCTATCTTTACTCTTGAATCCATTATCCACAACGCCAAGTACCGTAAGAAGCCCTTATGGATTCTTTCACAGGACATTAGCAAAGCCTTCGACTCTATCGATCTCCGTATGCTTCGATTAGCTTTGCTCCGTCTTAACATCCCGGACCTTGCTATTAAATTCATCATTTCGCTATTTACGAGTAGACATAATTCTGTTATTACCCCGTACAGCCTCTCCGATCGATATCGTGTTAAATTAGGCATCGATCAAGGCGAAATCATCTCCCCATTACTTTGGGTCATTTATTTGGATCCTTTACTTACTGAGCTTAATTTAGCTGCTTCTTCTCCTTATGAATTGTTTATTTCAAAGTTGACTTCTGTTTCCCCTTGCTCTTTGCATCAGGAGTCTTTATCATTTTCTAATTTAACATACATGGACGATTCTACTTTAATTTCTTCCTTCTTTGAAGGCTTAGCCAATCTTTTGAATATCACTGAGGAATTTTACTATTTGAACAATACTTCGGCTAATCATAAGAAATATGTCTTAACTTCTGATGTTATTTCTTCTTCGTCTCCGATTTCTTTTTCCATTTCTAAGTATTCTCCTGATTTTGTGTCTTTTGGTCACATCCCTTCTACTATTTCTATAACCCCCATTCTTTCCTCGTCTTCTTTTAGGTTCCTGGGTGTTTGGTTTAACCTTCGCCTTTCTTCCTCATTTGTTTTTTCTCAGATTAAACAAGAATATAATTCTTTTGTTAAAATTATTCGTTACAAACGTCTTTCTCCTGCTCAACTTACTTATTTGCATAATATTGTTCTATTTCCCAAAATTACTTATCGTTCACAGATTACTTTTATTTCCCCTGGTAAAAGTTCTTCATTAATGTCCCCCCTTTAAAAAGCTTTTTAAACATAAACTTAAATTAGCTTACACGTTCCCAGATGCTTCCCTTTTTTCTTCTAATCACGTTAATATTTTTTCTCTGCATTTGGAACTGCTTAAACAAGCAGGTGTTGACATTTATAATGGTCTTAATTCTTCCACTACTTTTTCCTCTTTATTGCAATTTCGTATTGCCTCTTTACAAGAATCCTTATGGACGCCTTTGTCTCCTCTATCTATACAAGATTGGTCCCCTTGGTCTTGTTTTCCGAATGCTAAACATAACTTTTTCTTTAATATTTTCTGACACCTTAATTCCCTTAATTTTTCTTTTAAGGACGTTTCTTCTTTCCCTTTACTTGGTCCAGTCATGGGTGGACTTGTTCCTATCCATAATATTCTCAGTTCTTCACACTCTAAGTGTTTATCTTCTCTCCATAATAAAAGTATTTTATTTTTATCTCAGATCCTATCTTACGATGGCACTTATTTAATGGACTGGAAGGAATTATCGTATCGTTATTCTTTTCGTCGCCATGCAGTTCTTCCTCTGTGGTATCAATATACAGCATCTAAGATTTGCGTTAATGCAGCCGTTTCCTGTAGACTCAAACTGGAATTTATTTTGGATAACGCTTCCTCCCTTGATATTCCCTATCAAGTTATCTCTTTCAATCGTCCTAACAAACATTTTGGATTCCATTGGATTGCTAATTGGCTTCCCTCAGCTTCCCGCACTAATTTTGGTCACATTTTTAAATATATCCCTAGGGCTTATACTGCCTTTATTGACCACTGGCTTCTGGCTCCTCCCCCGGATTCTTCCCATACTCCTGTTTCTCAATTGTTGTCTCTCCAACAGTGTCCCGGTTGTCCTCTTAATCAAAATCTTCATAATACTATGACTTCTTTCAGACGGGAAAAATTAGGACCTATTTACTGCTCCTTTTCGATTGACCTTTCGTTCACGGTAGTTTTTTCCTCCGTTTTGAAATACTGTTTAAAACGTTTGGATCTTATGTGTTTTAAAGTCTCCATTAAAACCATTTCCTCTCAACTCACCTCTTTGGTTTCGGGTTTATCAGCTTCTCGTAACCTTGTTCAAAGTTCTTCTCCTCCCGTTTTGGTTCAGAATAACTTTAATTTTTCTCAATTTCGCATTTTCCCTAAAAATCTTTATCACTTTTATATTGATGGATTCTTTGTCTTAATTGACGATTCCCCTTGACTCTCCTGTGCTTGGGTCCAAGCTGATTCAGATGATCGTATCATTAATTCTCTTGCTGTTCCCATTATTTACCCTTCTGCCTCGTTTTTGATTTCAGAATTAGCTCCGCTGATTCTAATTTGTTCCTTTATTCCCGATAATGTACATTTGGATATTTATTCAGACAGTATTTCTATCATTAATGGTGTTAATGCTATTGTAGATAACCCTAACCTTTCTCTGACTGCTTTCCAAGGTCATTTCTTATGGTCTATTTTTGTAAAATTTTTAACGTCTAAGAATTTGTCCTTTACTATGCACAAAGTTCCTTCTCATTCTGATAATTATTTACATAATTTGGCGGATTCTTTGGCAAGAAACTGTTCACGACGTTCAGATTTCCCTTCCGTTAATAAAGTTTCCTTAATTTTCCCCTCCTCTTTGGTCGTTTCCTTTTCTTACAACTCTTTGAGACTTGATTCTCCTTTTCGTAGAATTTTTAATTGTTATCTCTTTCTTCAAACGTTTAATGATGTTTTGTCATTGAATAGATTTTCTTATCTAATCCCATTGATGGGTTTAATAGATTGGGATTTATCCTGGTCTGTCCTACATTATTTTATTCCCTATTCTGAACTTTCACCTTCCAAATCTCAGGATCGTCATACTACTCACACGTCCTTCTGCTACAAATTGCAATTTTTGGAACTCCCTACTATGGATGTTATGAATTCACGTCGCCCCTACTATTCTCCGCACGAGTTGTTGTGTTTTTTCTGCAATTCACACCCAGAATCTTTATCTCATTTAGTGGATTGCTCGGCCACCATTAGCCTTTCAGAGTCCCCTAATGGTCCGCCTCTTTCTCATAATCATTTTCCATTTCTTTTTCAGTCATTTAGAGATTCTTTACTTGACTCCATTTCCATTCATGGTCAAAATGGCATAATAAAGAGGCCTCTGACTTCCCTTCTCGTCAGGCTTTCCTTGCGCTAACCGTCTGGACTTCTCTTTCGGACTCTCCGAAGTGGCCTCTTCTTATTCTCCAAGGTTTCATTCCACGTTCCCTTACGGCCTTTCTTCTCTCACTTGGATTCTCTGCAGTTTCCATAAAAAACATTCTATGCTCCAAGGTGACGAAGTTACAACGTGACTTCTTTCATCAAACTTGGCTTCCTCGTTGTTACCTAATAGCCTCTACGCTTCCCGCTAGAGACATTCTTATGTCACGTGCTCTCGCCGATGCTGCTCGGGTTTTAAGGCTCCCATCGCCGACCTCAGCCATTGTACCAGATTTGCTTGATAAAGCATTTTCCCTTGGTATTTCCTGGATTAAACTTTTGGGCCAAATGGTCCCTCTGATGGATCTGACAGTTCAGGGTGTTAAGTTACGGCTCTCCTTTAACTTATTTTAAAGGATTGGAAGGAATACTCTCGGGATGGTCGACTTGGTTGCTACCTCTCATTGCGAAGTAGTTTATTGGGTATATTGTTATGTTAGGTTTATAGTGTAGTTTTATAAAGTAGTTTTTACTTTTTATAATTTTACTTTATGTAAACTAGATAATGATGAGATCCATATATTTTATTTATGTTTGTTTCCTTTATTTATATTTTCAATGAACTTTATTAAATAAAATATGCTGTTAACAATAAAAAAAAAAAAAAAAAACTTCACCAATATCGACCTCTATGCTTCCCGCTAGAGACGTTATTATATCACATACTTCTGCCGATGCTGTCGGGTTTCAAGGCTCCCATCGCCAACCTCAGCCTCTGTACCAGACTTGTTTGATAAAGCATTGTCCATTGGTACTTCCTGGATTAAACTATTGGGCCATTCGGTTCCTCTGATGGATCTGACAGTTCGGGATGTTAAGTTACGGCTCTCCTTTAACTTATTTTAAGGGATTGAAGGGGATACTTTCAGGATGGTTGACTTGGTTACTACCTCTCATTGTGAAGTAGTTTATTGGGTATATTGTTATGTTAGGTTTATAGTGTAGTTTTATAGATTAGTTTATGCTTTTTATAATTTTACTTTATGTAAATTAGATAACGATGAGATCCATATATTTTGTTTATGTTTATTATTTGTATTTTGATTGATTAATTTTATAAATAAAATATGCTGTTAAAAAAAAAAAAAAAAAACTTCACCAATATCGATTCATCTTTCTCCTTATTAGGTCCCATTTTGGGTGGTTTTGTTCCTATCCATGATATTCTTAGACCTTCACATACCAAGTGTTTATCTTCCCTCCGAAGGAATTATCTTATCGCTATTCCTTTCGTCGCCATGCTGTTCCTCTTTTATGGTACCAATTTACAGCTTCCAAGATTTGCGTCAATGCAGCCGTTTCCTGTAGACTAAAACCAGAATTCATTTTGGATAACAATTTCTCTCTCGATATTCCCTATCAATCCATCCCATTCAATCATCCTAACAAATACTTCAGCTTCTATTGGGTTGCTAATTGGCTCCCTTCGACTTCCCGCACTAATTTTGGTCATATTTTTAAATATAATCCTAGGGCTTATACTGCCTTTATTGATCACTGGCTTCCAGCTCCTCCCCAGGATTTTTCCTGTACCCCCGTTTCTCAATTGTTGTCTCTTCAACAGTGTCCCAGTTGTTCTTTAAATCTCAATTTTCACAACTCTTTGACTCCTTTCAGACGGACAAAATTGGATCCCATTTATTGCTCCTTTTTGATCGACTTATCCTTTACAGTGGTTCTTCCCTCCGTATCGAAATATCATTTAAAACGTTTGGATTCTATGTCTTTCAAAGTTTCCATTAAAACTATTTCTTCACAACTTACCTCCTTGGTCTCTGATTTATCAGTCTCTCATAACCATGTACAAAGTCTTTCTTCTCCTGTTCCAGTTCAGACTAATTTTAACTTTTTCCAATTCTACGTTTCTCCTATCAATTCCTATTATTATTATATTGATGGTTCTTTTGTTCTGGTTAATGATTCCCCTCGCCTTTCTTGCGCTTGAGTTCAAGCTGATTCTGAAGATCGAATTATGAATTCTCTAGCTATTCCACTGTCTTATCCTTCTGCTTCCTCTTTGATTTCTGAATTAGCTCCGCTGATTCTGATTTGCTCCTTTATCCCTGACAATGCCCATTTAGACATTTATTCAGACAGTATTTCTGTCATTAATGGTGTTAATTCTATTGTTGCCAACCCTAACATTTTTATGACCGTTTTCTAAGGACATTTTTTATGGTCTATTTTTGTTAAATTTTTAACGTCTAAGAATTTGTCTTTTATTATGCACAAAATCCCTTCACATTCTGATAATTATCTACATAATCTTGCTGATTCCATGGCAAGGAATTGTTCGCATCATGCTGATTTTCCTTCTTTTGATAAAGTTTCTTTATCTTTTCTTTCTTCTTTGATAGTTTCATTCTCTTATAATTCTTTGAGACTCAATTCTCCCTTTCGTAGGACTTTTAATAGTTACCTATCTTATCAAGCATTTATTAATGTTTTATCATTAAATAGATTTTCTTCTTTACTTCCTTCGATTTATTTTATTGATTGGGATTTATCCTGGTGTAATTTGAATTATTTTATCCCCTGTCCTGATCTTTCATCTTCCAAAGCTCAAGATCGTTGAATTACTCACATGTCATTCTGATACAAGTTACAATTTTTGGAACTCCCTACTATGGATGTCATGAATTCATACCGCTCTTGCTATTTTTTGCATGAGTTGTTGTGTTTCTTTTGCAAATCTCACCCCGAATCTTTATCTCACCTTGTGGATTGCTCGGCCACCATTAGCTTAGGGTGTTTGAGTTTCCTGATGGCCCGCCTCTTCCTTATAATAACTTTCCATCTCTTTTCCAATCATTTAAGGATCTCTTACTTGACTCAATTACCATTGCATAGTCTAAATGACATAATAAAGATGTTTTAGACTTCCCTTCTCGTCAAGCGTTCTTTGCGCTTTCCATTTGGACTTCTCTTCCGGATTCTCTGAAATGGCCTTTACTTCTTCTTCAGGGTTTCATCCTACGTTCCCTCACGGCCTTCCTTCTTTCACTTGGATTCTCTTCAGTTTCCATTAAAAATCTTCTTTGCCTTGCGGTAATGAAATTGCAACATGATTTCTTTTACCAAATATGGCTCTCTCGTTGTCACATAATGGCCTCTACGCTTCCCGCTAGAGACATTCTCATGTCACGTGCTCCTGCTGATGCTGCTCGAGTTTCAAGACTCCCATCGCCGACCTTAGCCTTAGTACCAGATTTGCTTGATAAAGCTTTTTCCCTTGGTACCTTCTGGATTAACCTTTTGGGCCAAATGGTCTCTCTGATGGATCTGACAGTTCAGGGTATTAAGTTACGGCTCTTCTTTAACTTATTTTAAGGGATTGGAGGGGATACTCTCGGGATGGTCAACTTGGTTGCTACCTCTCATTGTGAAGTAGTTGATTGGGTATATTGTTATGTTAGGTTTATAGCGTAGTTTTATAGATTAGTTTTTACTTTTTATAATTTTACTTTATGTAAACTAGATAATGATAAAATCCATATATTTTGTTTATGTTTGTTTCTTTTATTTGTATTTTCAATGAACTTTATTAAATAAAATATGCTGTTAACAATATAAAAAAAAAAAAACTTCACCAATATCAATCCTTCTTCTCCTTTAACTTCAAAGGGCCCGAAAACTGAATTAGATGCTCTTAAGCTATCCGCTGCTTCTACTCACTCATTAGTTAATGATATCTCTTTCAAATTTCATAAATTAGCTAAAAAACTTTCTGCTCACTTTCCTAGTTCTAGTAGCTCTGCCCACTTTTCTTAAACCCTTTCCATGATCTCTCTTTTAATACTTTATTATAAACATTAATAATATAGATGATTATGACCAATTACTTCGTAATCACCCTTCTTCCAGTTTTTCATTCCCTATTATTTCTGATATACAACGTAATTTTTTGAAATATTTTTCACAAAATGAATTTTTTAACTTGCCTTCTCCCGACAACCCTCATGGTTTGATTTCCTTAGCTACTCATAATATTCGAGGTGATCTATCTGACCCTCTCATTTTACATGATATTCTTCAATCATGTACCGCTAAGAACATTCATTTGCTTACTCTTAGCGATACTCGTATTTCTTCCTTTAATCCTGCTAAAATCCTTTCTCATCCTATCTCTTCATATAATTCCCAATTTTTACCTGATCTCCCTGCCTGCCATCTTACAGGTTGGTGGACTCCCCGTTTTAATATGTATACTGATGGGGTAGGTTTTCTTACCTCACAACTTTTTACTTCTCATGTACAAAAATGTGTTCGATAGAAATCTCATATTATCTATTTAGATGTCTACTTTCCTTCTCTTAAACTTAGAATTGTCAATGCCTATTTACCTCCTTATTCACTTGCTAATAAAGCTGAACTCTTGGATACTATTCAAGTGCTTCATTCTATTTTCCAAGATGCTTCCTCTCATAATCTTAAACTTATCTTAATGGGTGATCTTAATTTTGACTCTGATAATATTTCAGCTTCTCGATCCCTATTATTTCACAAACTTTATAATTATCTTCTCAATTTTCATTTCGAAGAATCTCCTACTATTTATAATTCTATTCATGTTTCCACGTATTTTCAGAATCCCAATAACTTCCTTTCTTCATATTCCCGTTTGGATCACATTTAGTATAACTATCCTGCTTTAAAGTTAGATGTATGCCATACTGAAGTTTGGAATACGTCTTTCTCATTCCACTCTTCTGATCATTTAATGGTCATTAATTATTTTGCTTCCAGACTATTTTGCAATACACTTTCCTCCATATCTCTTACACGCTATTTTCAATTTCAGTTTGCTTTCAATTACAGCTCCGTTCTTCCAGAGACCTGGTCTAAATTCTCTAACCTCACAGAGGCTAAATTTAATTCTTTTAGCCACCCTGCATCCTTTTCCCGTATGGAACCTTTATGGCCTTCATTCGTCACCTTATTTTAAACTCTGCCCATGAGTGTTTGCCTAAACAGAAAGTTTCTAATACTTTTCGTTCTCCATATCCTCCTCATCTGGAGAGGTTATTCTCTTCGTTGTTCACCCTTTCTAATATTATTTATGCCTTTAAGATCCCAGCTATTCGTTCAGATCCTTCATCTTCACCCAAGATTTTTCTTTCATGGAAAGATCATTTAACATCCCTTGAAAATATTCTTTCTTTCCTCAATTCTTTGAACTCTGATGCACAATTCCCTGCTCCTTCTTTTTCTCGTACTCTTGTGCCCTCTAACAGACATGCTGTTTTAGCTGACCTCCAATCTGTTAGGTAGTTTATCAAATCTCTTTTGAAGGTTGATTTGTCTCAGTTCTAACTTTCCCAAATCGAAGATTTCACTGACAAACGTATCAATGATTTTGATTCACACAAACGTGCTTTTATTTCTTTAGCCTTACAGCGTTCTCATCATTGTATTACTCTAGATCGAATTCTTATTCGTTCTTCTGACCACACCCACTGTCTAGTTACCAGTCCTTTGGATATTAACGATACTGTTATTACTCATTTTCAAAATTTTATCTGTTCTCCTGTCTCTCACTATGATCCCTTACAGTTGTTTACTTTCCCAGAAAAATGGCATGTTTGCTATTTTCCAATTCTGGCAATTAATTCTGACATTTATCAGTTCCTTTGTTTTCCTGTTTCCCATGATGAATTTTCTTCAGTACTCACCTCTCTCCCTTGTGGAAAGGCTCCTAGTCCCTCTGGCATTTCTTATAAAATGCTTAAGCATTATTGTCCTTCTACCAAGTTGTGCATACTCAAACTTATATCCTTATGCCTAGAATCCGGTTCTATTTCTAACGACTGGCGGCTTGCTTCTGTGTATTTCATTCCCAAGCCTCACGACTGGAAATGCAAGCTTTCTAATATCTGACCTATTACTCTTTTAGAGACTCTTCGTAAAGCCACAGTTAAGGTTTTTACCAATTGCCTCTCTAAAATTCTTTCCCATCACCATGTTCTTCAAGGCCAAAATTTTGCTAGCCTCCCTGGCAGTTCCTGTAAAGAACCTATCTTTACTTTGGAATCTATTATTCATGACGTTAAATGTCATAAAAAACCCTTGTGAGTTCTTTCTCAAGACATCAGCAAGGCTTTCAACTCTATCGATCTTAGCATACTTTGTCTTGCTTTGCTCCATCTCAAGATTCCTGACCTCGCTATTAAATTTATTATTTCACTTTTTACTAGCTGTCAAAATTCTGTTATTACTCCGTTCAGGCTTTCTGAACGATATCGTGTCAAAATTGGCATTGATCAAGGCGAAATTATCTCCCTGCTACTTTGGGTTATTTATTTGGATCCTCTGCTTACGGAACTTAATTTTGCCGCCTCTTTTTCATATGAACTATCTATTTCAAGTTATCTTCTCCTTACATCAGGAGTCTCTGTCCTTTTCAAATTTAACCTATATGGATGATTCAACTTTGATTTTTTTCTCTTCTGCTAGTTTGGCCAAACTTCTAAGTATTACAGAAGAATTTTATTATTTGAATAATACTACGGCTAATCACAAGAAATACGTTTTAGCTTCAAATGTTATTTTTTCTTCTTCCCTGATTACTTTTCTTATTTCAAAATATTCCCCAGATTTTGTGTTGTTTGGTCACATCCCGTCTTCTATTTCTATTACCCCCATTCTCCCTTCGACTTCTTTTAGATTTTTAGGTGTTTGGTTTAACCTTCGCCTTTCTTCTTCTTTTGTTTTTTCTCAGATTAAACAGGATTATGTTTCTTTTTCTAAGACTATTCAGTATAAGCATCTTTCCCCTGCTCAGCTTATTTTTTTATTTACACAATATTGTGTTGTTTTCTAAAGTCGCTTACTGATCTCAAATTACTTTTGTTTCTCCCATTAAAAGTTCATCTTTTATGTCCACGTTCAAACAGCTCTTTAAACATAAGCTTAAATTAGCCTTCACTTTCCCAGATGTTTCTCTTTTTTTTTCAAATCATTTTAATATTTTTTCTCTTCATTTGGAACTGCTTAAACAAGCAGGTGTTGATATTTTTACTGGTCTCAACTCTTTGAATACTTTTTTCCCTTTATTGCAACTTCATTTTGCCTCTTTACAAGACTCCTTATGGACACCCTTGTCTCCCCTCTCCATACAGGATTGGTTCCCTTGGTCCTCTTTCCCCAATACTAAACATGACTTTTTTTTTAATGTTCTTCGACATCTTTGTTCCCATAATTTTGGGTTTAATGAAGTCTCCCCTTTTTTATTGCTTGGCCTGATATCGGGCGATTTCATTCCCATCCATGATATCCTTGGATCCTCTCATACTAAATGTCTCTCTTCTCTTCATAATAAAGATATCCTCTTTTTATCATAAATAGTATCTTATGATGGTACATACCTGATGGATTAGAAGGAATTATCTTATCGTTATTCCTTTCGTTGCCATGCTGTTCCTCCTTTATGGTACAAGTTTACCACTTTCAAAATTTGCGTTAATGCTGCTGTTTCATGCAGACTCTGACCGGAATTTGTCTTGGATCATGGCCTTCTCCCTGAAATTTCCTATCAGTGTATCCCGTTTAACCATCCTAACAAGCATTTTGGTTTCTATTGGATTGCCAATTGGCTTCCTTTGGCTTTACGTACAAATTTAGGTCATATTTTTAAATACAATCCCAAGGCTCATACTGCACTTATTGACCATTGGATCCCAGCTTCTTCTTCTAATTCTTCACATACTCCTGTTTTCCAGTTGTTATCTCTTCAACAATGCCCCGGCTGCTCTTTGAACAATAATCTTCACAATTCGCTGACTTTTTCTCAGCAGAAGAAATTAGGCCCTATTTATTGCTCTTTTTCGATTGACCTATCCTTTATGGTGGTAATCCTCTCCGTTCTGAAATATCATTTAAAGCGGTTAGATTCCATGTCTTTTAAAATTTCTATTAAAATGATCTCCTCCCAACTTTCTTCTTTGGTTTCTAATTTTTCTGTTTCCCCTAATTTTGAAAGAAATTTTTCTCCTTCTTCCCCTATTCATAACAGTATTAATTTTTCACAATTTTCTATTTTCTCTTCTAATTCATATCATTTTTACATTGATAGTTCTTTTGTCCTAGTCAACGATTCTCCTCGCCTTTCTTGCGCTTGGATTCAATCTGATACTGAAGATTGTATTTTAAATTCTCTAGCTATTCCCCTGTCTTATCCTTCTGCCTCCTTTTTAATCTCTGAATTAGTTCCGCTGATTCTGATTTGTTCTTTTATTCCTGAAAATTCTTATCTATATATTTATACGGACAGTATATCTATTATTAATAGGGTTAATTCTATTATTGATTACCATAGTACTTCTTTAACCTCACTTCAAGACCATTATTTATGATCAATTTTTGTTAAATTTTTTACGTCTAAGAAATTATCCTTTACTATGCACAAAGTTACTTCACATTCAGATAACTATTTACATAACCTTGCTGATTCCATAGCGTGTAATTGTTCACGTCATTTGGATTTTTCCTCTTTCGATAAAGTTTCCCTTTCTTTTTCTTCTTTTTTAATAGTTTCTTTTTCTTATAATTCTTTAAGAATTGATTCTCCTTTTCGAAAGATGTTTAATCATTACCTTTCCTATATTGAATTTATTAATGTTTTATTATTAAATAGATTTTCTTATCTATTCCCTTCTGTCTTTTTGATTGATTGGGATTTATCTTGGTTTAACTTGAATTACTTTATTCCTTGTTCTGACCTGTCACCTTTCAAAGCACAGGAACGTTGTGCTGCTCATATCTCTTTTCGTTACAAATTACAGTTTCTCAAACTCCCAACTATGGATGTTATAAATTCACGTCATCTTTGTTACTTTTTGCAAGAGTTGCTTTGTTTCTTTTGCAATGCTTGTCCTGAATCTCTATCCTATCTTGTGGATTGCTCGGCTATAATTAGGGCTTCAGATTTTCCTGATGGTCTGCCACTTCCTCATACTAATTTCCTGTTCTCTTTTTGTCATTTAAAGACTCTTTACTTGACTCAATTATCATTTCATGGTCCAAGCGTCTGAATAAAGATGTTTCAGACTTCCCTTCATGTCAAGCGTTTCTGTCGCTACCCGTCTGGTCTTCCTCACCAGACTCTTCACAATGGCCTTTGGTTTTTCTTCAAGGTTTCATTCCACATTCCCTTATAGCCTTTTTGATCTCACTTAGTTTCTCAATGGTTTTCACAAAAAATCTTCTTTGCCTAGCGGTGATGAAGTTGCAATGTGATTTCTTCCACCAAACATGGCTCCCTCGTTATCACATTATGGCCTCTACGCTTTCCGCTAGAGACATTCTTATATCATGTGCTTCCGCCAATGCTGCTCAGGTTTCAAGAATTTCATCGCTGACCTCAGCCTTAATACCGGACTTGCTTGATAAAGCATTTTCCCATGGTACCTCCTGGATTAAACTTTTGGGCCTATTGGTCCCTCTGATGGATCTGACAGTTCGGGGTGTTAAGTTACGGCTCTCCTTTAACTTATTTTAAGGGATTGGAGAGGATACTCTCAGGATGGTCAACTTGGTATCTACCTCTTATTGCAAAGTAGTTTATTGGGTATATTGTTATGTTAGGTTTATAGTGTAGTTTTATAGATTAGTTTTTACTTTTGTAAACTAGATAATGATGAGATCCATATATTTTGTTTAGGTTTTATTTGTACTTACGATTATTTTTATTAAATAAAATATGTTGTTAACAATAAAAAAAAAACTTCACCAATATCGATGCTAGAATAATAAAATTACCATCATTCGAATCCTCTTATTAAGACAAAACGAATGGTATAAAATTTATAGAAATTTAATCACTAGATCTCAAGTAAATTGCGATTTCATATTTTATATGAATCATATGATTGGAATTGTGAAATTGCAGATTACTATGTGCAATTCAATTCAAAATTCTGCAATATTGCAGATTTGGAAAAATAATTGCAGTATCATCTTTACCTACTACCACTCATCTTCTATCTAATTAAAAAATTGTTATGTAATATGTAAATGTTTAATTTACTCTGTATAAAAAAATAATGACCAAATGATCAAATGAAAATAATGCAAATGACAGTCAAATAACACTTGATCATTTGATATTTGACATTTGTGTCATTTATGAAATGACAAAAGACAAAGGATTCATAATCCTTTAACCAAATGACTCATAATCTGAAAAAAGTTCAAATGACTAGGTCATTTCTAAACACTGATTGTACGGGCATGCTTAATAATAGTATGTGCCACATTATTCCATTATTAACTGTACAATATGATTACAATTATTATACGGCCCTATAAGAAGCTTTTTATCAACTTAATATTTTACTAAAATCATATGACAGTGAAAATTTTATAGCAAATGACTATTATAGTCCTTGTTCAATTCAAAATCAGACTGGCTCGATCAGATCATATTATAAACAATAAATATGGTTGGTTGCTGGGGCACGTCACGTTAGTCCTATTGTAAAACAATTGTTATTTATATAGTGATTGGCAAGAAATAGCACTTGGTTAGTCAAGAATACTTCTACAGTAAACACAGAAATTTAATGTTATGCAATATTGAATATACAAATATAAGTAGATATTTTTCTGATTTATATTCTCATCATAGCCAAGATGTCTAACATAGAACAAAGAAATTACAACAAAAACAATAAAATCTGCTTTAACTGCAAACGACCTGAACATTTTGCGAGGAACTGTAGAGTATCTAGAGAAGTTAAATCCAAATCACTCGCAATTAGAAATAGCCAAAATACACGAGTCTCCAAACATACATGTAACTTCAAACACAAAAAAAGGAAATCAGAGAAAAAAGTGGCGTGGAGTAAAGAAGATGAGGCAAGCAGTTCTTCAGTTATCAAAGAAAACCTAGTATCTAATCTTGAATCTTTCATCCTTTAAGATACATCGCCAAGCACTCATCAAGTGTGCCAAGGCATATGTTAATGCTGAACAGGAAGTTCTCTCCATTCCAGGTACTTCAGTCATTGAAGACATACAATATGCAATTTCTCTCCTTAATGAACAATATAAAGCTGAAACCTGGCCAGATCAGTTCAAACCAAAATACGATCTCTCGCTTGCAGAGTCTCCAACAAAGTAAGTCAATTGTCCTCTTGTTTTTTCTTTTTACCTTTATTTTTAATTTTATATATTTCTAGAGAGGCCTTAATTGCAGGCAGAATCATGGTAGAATTCTCAAACTTAACAGCAAAATTACATCAAGAACTTAATTACGATCCTTATTGGGCTATTAATGAAACCTCAAGGATTCTTTCAAAGGTTAAGGGAGTAGCATATGATGATGATGACCTTGAATGATATGATCTTGGAGAGTGTGATAACTCTACGAAAGGTTTGTATATCAAAAAGTATATATCTATCGATTCTAATATTGAAATAATATATTAACAAAACTATTATTTCAACAAATTAGTCGATGATAAATAAGTCTAACATAAATGTAATATAAATATAAGGTTATTGAAAGAAGTACAAATACTATCTTTAACTTTCGATTGCTCATATATATGCTCGTAATTCGTTTAGAATAAATAAAAATTAATTGCAATTTGTATAGTTTTTTACTAGTGTATTCCCGTATGTAGTGTTTGTATAATAATATTTTCTGATTCAGATTTTTTATTGCAATAAAAACATTGTGATAGATGTGTATTACAGTACTGTGCGAGAGAACTATTAATTCAATATGTAAATAAAGATAAAAGCACCCTCATGATGAACCGCAATATTAAGAAGTCATTTTTTTGTTCATTTTTACTTAACCGGCTTGCCTTTCTCATATATTATTTTACAAAAATATAATAAAGATCTAGTCCTAAAGACTTCTTATTTCAAATTTTTAAAATATGTGTCTTATTTTTTAAGTGATATTACAATAAAATATTTCATTTGCTTTGCTCTATAAAATTTGCTAAAATATTAAGGAAACACTAAAAAAACTTATTCTTGTTTTTCATCTGCTTCGCCATAATTAATAGTAACATTGATCACATTCGCATTTTGTAAAAAAGAAGGAATAGTTGGAGTTACAGGTCTGGAGATGAGATGTGTTTCGATAGTTGATGATGTTTCACTTGGCAAGTTAGATTGTATTGTTAAAAATAAAATAAAAATAAACTTGATTTTGCCTTTGATCTAGAAATTGGATAATTTGATTTTTTACCTGTCAAAGCTTTAGATCTTGAGTTTGTTGAGGAATCCATCTCTTGTGATGATAAAAAGCTCATCCTACTTAACCTCCTAATACCTTCATTGTGTACTTGTAAAAATAGATTCGCATTGTTAGTAACATGGCTGGACGTACAACATTTATTTTCTTCTGAAAATATATACCTGGTTTTAACCAAAATTTGCTAGAAAACTCTTCATAAAATTCTTCACCAACCAAACTTCTTTTGGTTCCAATACCTTTTTTATATTTATCCATTGTCTAAAAAAATAATAAGTATATTAACCAGACAGGTCTTCATAGAACACAAGCAGTTGCAAAGAAATCAGCCAGCACTACTTACATAAAAAACTTTTGTTAGGCTCAAGAATTTTTATAGCAAGCTTCACCAGTGAAGTAATTAGTATTTTCTTGATTGATTTTTTCTGCAATCTCATTCCAAAAGATATACTTCTTTTTATTTGTAGTAGCATAATACTTCGCATTTCTCTATTTTTATTCATCAATAAGGATGCGAAGTTGGGCATCAGAGAACTCCATAGTTGATTTTTTTTACATGGTGAGAAGATTCTCTAAGGGTCTGTTTTATAAAACAATATCGAGTGATGTGTTAGATTATTGTAAGGCAAATTAATTGATCAATGTAATCATAATATGTAGAATATTAGGACCTTCATTAGATTTAATCAAAATAATAACAGTGGTTTAGCTATCATGTCAATAGATTAAGGGAGGTAAAATCTGATTGGCTGATAATCTCATGATTTATAGAAACTTTCTAGAACTATCAAGAAAATTAGAGAAATCATATATGATACAAATTTTAGCTGAAGGTGCTATGCATAATTTAGCCATCTATGGTGATTGGGTCTAATTTAACTAAATCATGAATCTGTTTTTACCTGATAAAAATGAATTTGATATTTATTAGAGTATACTATTGCTAAATCGGCTAAAATCGCTAAAATCACTATAAAATCATTATAATCTGTTATAATCTAGCAAAACGCTAATATGGATTTAGATAGTAGAACCTATTCTAAGCTACATCATGTAAGCTATGGTGATGAAAACTTTGAAAAATATGGAAGAATAGTTGATGCAATATGGCCTTTAACAAAAAGACGTGATCATGAAACACCAGAAATGTGATGCTCTCGTATCCATGATCCATTTAGGAAAATACTTGAAGAGAATCCAAGAATCCTTTCTAAGAATGGATATATTATAATGTGTGAAAAGCTTTATGAAAATGAAAAAGTTTATACTGGTCAACTAACTGATTATATTTATTGTAGTGTATGTAACTCCTTAGTTTTCATACCTGGAAATGGTTATAATGCTCATATCTATCATGATAGCCACTTGAAGAGATGTATTTCTGAAAATACTATTTTGAATGAACATGCGAGAAGAAAAGAAATTTTCCAATCTATTGATAAAAGGGAATTTGAAATTTGGCAATACAAACAATACATATTACGAGAAAAGGTAAAAATTAAGTGTCTTCAACTGGAGCTTTTATCCCAATCTACTCTACATTCAGAAAAGGATAAGTTGGCATCGGTATCATATGATCATGATGTGTGTTTAACAGATTATGAAATTTATGCACAATCTAAAATAACCGTAGCAAAAAACACTATGCCAAGTACTCCAAATTTTAAGCCAGCTTGTATTTCTGTTACCTCTGATAACCAAGAAGTGATTTCACCAACTTCTTATTAATCATCAAATTGCAAAAGTAATACAGGTGAAATATTTATCTCATCTCGGTATGCAAAATAGCCAAAAGGTACTGCGTTGAGATTGAGAGATGGAATAGTAATCATGATTGTCTAACTAACTTGACTGATTCTGAGAAATATTCTACATTACTTTCTTGATATATAACTTAATACTATGCATTAGATTTTTTATCTTCTCTACCACAATGCATGTAGGCATGTGCAACATAAATAAAACGTGTTTCTGATCCTCATTAAAGTATATATGATGTAATAGATGATACTCCACAAATCATTTATGGAACTATGCTTGTGCGATGAAATAATTTCATACAAGCGATTCTCTATAATATTTCAAATTTTTTTCCCTAGCAATGTTTAGCAGAATAGCATTTATTAATATATATGAATATTTACTTCGAAGCTACTGATTATTTCTTTTACGTTCTAACCAGAGGATATTTATATAATATTACTTGGTCTTATGGCTGAGTGGTTGAGCGAAAAAAAAAGGTATATGCATTACCCCCAAGGTCTTTGTAAATATCAAGATCTTTAATGCACATTCCTCATGTCCTTATCCTTAAACACAATAAAGTGCCTTGCATATTTCTCCTATCTCTTTCCAACATGACTGTGAGGTAGAAAGACATTAAATGGAATCATTTAAAAGGCAAGTATATGAAACTCAAAGCTATTCGTCACTTTTAATTTTTTTAGTATGAATACTCATTTATCTACAAAAATTTATAATTTCTTAGTAAGTGCAGAAGAAGAGCACATTACTGGTGCATCTGTCATCTATCAAGGAATAGAAGATGACCTATAGATATCAAAGGATGAGTTAAGAAGTATTATATCTCAAGCAGTAACTCTCGCAAATAGTCAAAATGCTCAAGGTTCTTCATGACATGTAACACTCCTTGAAATTCTTTCAGAAGTAAGTTGATGAGAGTTTTCTATAAATATTAATTTGGGTAATGAAAACGCAAACAGTGAGCCACTAAGAAGAGAGCATAATAGCTTAAATTCCCTATAGCCTGCCAACAGGATTTTTTCTTGATAGCAGGAGGGTTCTTTAAGTTATATATACATGCTTAATTTTGTGTTGATATCTTAGCTTCGCATAAGATCTTTGTTTGCATGGTGAAGTAGCTAACCTCATAAAAATGAAATCTTGTTTACTTTTTGACAGTGCATGCGCCTCTAAAAATAATATTCATTTGTATAGTATAATCTAATTTACTTTATGTTTGCATTAGTTTGACATTTCATATAAAGCTATTTTTAGTTTGCGAGCCATTGGAGTTGTAAAAGTAAATGAAGAAGAACCTCTTAATTCAGCTCAAATCTGAAGCAATATAAATAAGTTGAAATCTAAATTAAAAAAAAATACTTCAGTGCTTTATCAACATTTGTTCTCAGCTGTAAATTGGGTACCCATATACGAATTAACATGGAAGGTTCCACTGGGAAGCCAAGTTATTGTAGATGATTCAGATATAGTAAAAAAGTTGTCAAAACAATTACGTGAAAATTTCATGGTAGGTATTCATTAATATGATAAATAAGAAATATAATTCTAATTCTGATCTGTTATTAGAGACTGGCACAAAACATGGTGCCTACTACTTTTCTAATATTCATACGAAAAAAATGCAATAAATTTGTACGAGATTTTGCTAGTTGTGACAGTAATAAATTACCACAAGTGTTTTTACATGATGAAAGGTGTAAGTAATTTTGCTATTGTTAGATTATAATTATAGGAATATTTTTATTAGAAGCATTAATTTCATTAGGAACAACTTTTGGAATAATTCAGCATTTAGTTCTAAAAAAGCTGAATCATTAAATAAAGAAACTTATCTAACAAATTTGATAGTTCCAGCAATTCAGGCTAGTTTAAAAAATCTTCCACATGGAAGATTCACCTATATAAGCACGTAAGTAAAATAATATTATGTAAAACAAACTATTATAAATTTATTTACACTATTTTTTAGGTGTGAGCGTCAGAGCATTGCTAGCACAGATAGGAGAAAATGTTCAGAAAGACGTCCTGATATTATTAGGTATATTTGTAATAATTGATAGAGAAAAAAAATACAAACTTATGTATACAGAGTGTTCATGTCTATTTTATACAGAACAAAAGATAAAAGACGATGCAGTAAAAATATGGTACGAGATTAATGATAGAATGTATTGGGTTTATAAAGGTCAGAGGTCTGAAAAGGATGAGTTTGGAATCGTTAGATTGCAAGTTGCTGGATCTATGTTATGACTAACTGTTCTTATTAGGGATGAAGTCAATGTAGATAGATATTATTATTTACATGAGTCACATATTCCTGTGCAGAAATCAGAACCAGCCATTGTAGCTAAATTTATAGAATCTTTATTAATTCTACATAATATTTTAATAGTTAATATATCTACTTTTTCACGAGTCTACACCTAAATCAGATAGATAGAAAGAAGATAGTACAACCGTAGATTCTGAATAAAAATAATAATTCATATTTACCTTGTAACATTTTCATGTATGTGAAAAAAATACCCTGATGATATAACTACATTTCCTAATTTTTTCATGTAATAAATTTCGCTTATGGGCCGTAAGAGAAATCACGTGATCATATTTTTTCTTGGCCACAAAAAACAGTTACCAATGGTAACGATCAGAGTCATGTGATTTGATTGGAGTTAATATTATTTACTACACAATCTCTCATGTTACGCATCTTAGCTGTTAATAAAATAAAGCTTTAATACAATAATGCTATAAGTGTATTTTTGCATGCAAACTTTTTTTTTTGTGCAAACTTATATCTAATAAAATGTTCCATTCTGACTATAGACCTATTATTGACAAACTCCCAGATAATTTGATTAAACGAGCATATCAAGGTCTTTTAAATCACTCTAAAAATCCTGTCCCATTAGAAATGATTTCTGGGAAGTCTTATCAAATTGAATCATATCTAAGATATAAATTAAAAGTTTATGAGAACTCGTTAAATAGGAGATGCAAAAAAATGGGTCACTTAAGAGACCAATTATTATGATATTAGCTAGCCAGAATGTAATTCATTCCCAACATTACCAGCTATAATGATTACAGATAGTGGAGCCCAAACTGATAAAATTACCTGTGATTATGAGGAGAAAAATAATCATCAGGTTATGAATGAGCTTAAAGTACTATCCCAGCACATGTTCAATTATAATAAAAAATCTTTCAAGAAGTTCATGCTAGATATAGAAAAGGAATATAGAAAGTGGGTTACTGCAAATAAAAAATTATGATGTGAAGTTAAGGATCTGAAGATGCAGATGCAGAAGGTGAAAAAGGAGCTGACATCTATGAAATCAAATTCTATTCATTAGCCAGAGCACTTTTTTGCATTGCGCTTTTGTCTCACCTCTATCTCCTTCTGCAGATTTAATGGTATATCAAATCTTAACCGAATTGCAAGTGAATCATCTTTAGGTCTAAGTAAGTCAAATACAATAAACTCTTCTTTGTGAAGGTAGCTGTTAATAACCATAGACACGTCTTGGATACTGCTACCAAAGTTAAATAATACTAAATGAGTTGAGTTTTCATGAATGAATATATCGATTTTATGATATTTTTACGTTATATATACACATGAAATATTTTGATGACGCCCATTCCCAAAAAATTGGCTAATTCAATTTTGTATATGTTCTGGAGCTAAGCATACATCCTCAAAAATAATTAATATACTTCTTTTAGGTAAGAATACTCTTGTACTAGGAATTTTTTTGGGTGGTATATAGCTGAAACTAATATCCTCATAGTAAGGTGCTCTTGGGTCTTTTGAAATCATATTATATATATATCTCACATATATCCACTTTGGCTTATCAGGATGGTAATCACAAATAATCAGATCATCACAACAGATATACCTAGATCCATCTTTTCTCTTTTCTTGTATATATTCATCCTTATTACTAAGAACAAGGTTTCTAAGTAAATTAGCCTTACCTATACCACTTCTTTCACTAACTATCATAGAAAAAGTCCATGTCATTGATGGATAACTGATATTTTGAAATGATTCATGCTTTGTGACTTCATTCATATCCAAAAGACAAAGTTTCATAGGAGGTATTTTTGTCTTTATATTCTTTTGCATAGTGGATTGGAATTTCGTATTTTTGTTTTCTATCAAAGGGTATTATATATTTCAGAAAAATTTTCTTTTCATTAAGGGATGGAATAAAAGAATATAGATGGGAGAAAATAGATTACAGGAAGTATATGATTAGTAATAGTATTATAAGAAAGATCGCAAGTTGAAAAAAGAAGTTATTATCATTAGCTAAAACTTTGCCAGTTTTTGGTTCAGTAATAAGTGATACTGAGGTAGTTTTAAAACTAATGATACTGTTACCTTTCTCCAGTTTGCTAGCTCCTCCAATCACTTCATTATACTTAGACTCATTAGATATTTTTGGAATCTGCTTAGCTAAACAAGTATTAACTGATCCCTTTAGGTCTGCTTCTTGAAGGAAAGAATTTCTTTTTAACAATGCATTTTGCAATACCTCTAATAAATCTTCCTTAGCAATTTTTTTTGATTTCTTTCACTTTATTTTTGAGTTCAAGCTCATAGACAAGACTCTTTAAATTATTATCGATCCAATCAGATAACTTTGGATCTTTCTATTTTTCTGACACCTCTGTTACCTCTTCCACTACATCTGAATCAAAAAAAGATGTATGTAGTAGAGAACTCTCCTATTCTAGTTTCAGATCTTCCAACTTACCTTCCAATTCAACTATCTTAGCATTAAGAGAAAGAATTATGATCTTGTCAGAGAATGAAGCTTTCTAGGCCAAAATTGCTTCTCTCTTCAGTGTTTTAATCGAAGATTTGAGCAATTTTATTTCAGTTTTAAGCTTAGTATGAGTTGTCTGATCAGAATTGATTTTGGATCTAAGCTTAGTATTGATCGCATTTAGCTGGCTAAACTTATTGTTAATACCAGAACAGATATAATTAAAATCCTTCACTCGCTCTAAATATATAGCCTGCAGGTCTTTATATTCATTAGCAATATTAGAAGCAGTTTTGATACTACTACGCAATGCTTTTTCAAGTTCTGATTCACAGATGCTACCAAGCCAATGACCTGAAGGAATATTCATTTTAGTGAATCCAACCACTCCTCTATTTTTGATATCTCTTAAAGTATGCACATTAAATATATTTTTTTTCGGCTTAGTCATTAGTATACTAAAAAAATTATGAGCGAATTTTCGAGACTGCACAATTCTGGAAGCACTTTATTTTTTTATAGTTACTATCAATACTAGCATATTACTGATACTACCGATACTACAATATTACTGATACTAGTATAATACTGATACTATTACTAGTTTACTACTGATACTACTGATACTATAATATTACAGATATTAGCATAGTACTGATACTATCGTATTACTGATACTAATATAGTATCAATATTTTTATACATTTTTTTTATTTATAGTGAAAAAAAATCTCTAGCAATTAGCTACTAATATGATCACATCCCAGCTTAAAATACATATTAGTTTCAGGGCTAGTTACTTATCCCCCGCAAATTACAAAGACATTATGCAATACCATGATATGAAGTCCAAACCTTTAGCTTAGCTAAGTAAAAAATATAATATATCAAATAGTCGCTTATATCAAATTTGAAGAGGATAAAAGTTTAATAGGGTTCAATGGAATAATTTAGCAGTCATTCTAAGCATGAATATTATGAATAAACAGAATGAGAAGTGTCAAGCTGAAAGGGATTTTCAAAATAAATTTGATTTTGCTTTCACAGCACTGGAAAACAAGATACATGATACTAAAATTAACAAATCTACTGATCCAACTTCAGAAAAGGATGTTATTTCAAATAGTAATACAAAAAAAACTGGAGGGAGAAAATCTAGGTCTAAAATTGTTCACACCTCTGATTCTATTTCATCTACCAAATCTTCTGAAAATGTCTTGGATTTGTATAAGAGAACTGGTCCTAAAATAGAGAAAATTAGAGCATCTAGTTATATTCTTATTTCTAAATAATTATTCAGCCTTATTTGGATGTTTACCAAGGTAAACTACTCCTTTCATATCGATCAAGCAAATTATTATAGTATCCTATAATTTTCAAATTTGATTGAATGCTGGAAAATAATGCTTTTTTGAGTTCTTTTACACAAATTGCCATATTTCTATAGTTCATGCAGTTTTACGTATTTTTTTTTAAGTCCTTCTCACTAGTCAGACTAGAGGAGTTAACAGATACCTAAGATGATAATCCATACTTCTCTTTTGGCAGATCTTTAGCTACTGAAGCCTTGCTAAATATTGGGATAATATAGGTCTTCCCATGTAACTTTATGTGAAACTAGTTTTTATTTGACTCAGGTACTCCTTAAATCTTTCAAATGTTTGACATACCTAAAAATAGCATTAGTTCTGTTTCACTATTATCAATATGAACAAAATTTCTAATAACCATGACTGTCTTATCTTCTTTATCCCTCAAGGTAACTGGCACATCTGTATACCATCCTAATAAATCAGTGATATGCTTGGAATTGCCCTTTATAGTGAAATTAGATAGTTTATCAGTCTTCCATTTTAGCGCCTTGATTGCTAGATCATTTATACCACTGAACTCACTTCTGGGATCTAAAAAAGATTTGCTAACAGTTAAATTATTTATATTAGCATTCAGATATTGTAAAGATAATAACTACTCATCTGATTCTTTCGATTCCTCCTCTTGAGCCTTTTGAGACAAGTACATTTTTTGTATTGGCAGTAAGAGCTTAGATATTAGCTCGTCATATATTTTAGGCTGGCTTATTACTAGACCAGAAGAAAAGATAGTATCGTTAAATAAGCTTTGATTTGTTAGTACCTGTTTTTTTTTACCGGTGTATCATATCATCTATTCTCTTTCTCATTATAGCCATCTCTCTCATTATCTAAATCCAGAGGCATGTGTTGAGGATTTATAGATGTGAGAGGCTTAAAATAAATTTAATTAAAATTAGATTGTGCAATCTGCTTATTAGGACAACTACTTTTGCTATGGCCTATCTCTTCACAAATATTACATTTATGTATATTTAGTTTCTTAAATAGATTGGTTAATTGGTTTACTATATCACGAGTTTTATCAAGTTCTTTTTTGGTCCTATCAAATCTAGCAGAGTTATTGTTTCACTATGAACGGGATCTTTGAAAATTTTTTACAGGATAATCAGAGTCTAATTCTTTCTTATTTAATAAACCTATTTCTTTTAAGTATTCTGATACATAATAATTCTTAAGACCTTCTTCAGTCTTTAATAAAGATAGTGGACCTTTTGGCTGTCTAATCAGTTCAACAGTTTGTGAGACAGATACTTGCACTTATTAAGTCATTTAAGATTGTAATTCTGTAATTTTCTTTACTAATGCCTGGTTTTCAGTTTTTTGTTATGCTAATGCATCTTGAAATGTTTTTTGTATATCTGCTAAGAAAATTCCTTGCTATTGAGGCGCATTATTAGAAATAGCAGGAGAAGTTGGTGTATAGCTATGATATAATGGTGATGGCCCTAGTAGCCCCTGACGTAATTTAATATCTGCCAAACTATCAAGGATTTTATCAATAGGTCTATGTTGACTGATTCTAAAGATTTCATCCCTAATATCTACTCTAACACCTGATATGAAATGCTTTTTCTTTTGTTTATCAGTATAACCTAAATGATTTTCATATTTCTAAATCTTTGCCCAGAAAGATGATGAACTTTCATGTGTTTCTTGTTTTAATGTTCCAATTTCTAGCATTTTTATATATCTATTAGTGGATGGAAAATGCTTTTTAATCTGATGTAGCCTTTGTTCAGACCGAATTTCTGCAAGAATATTGGAACACCTCCTCTAGCATTTGGCGCAACTGGTATTGCATTAGTTGGTCATCCTCCAGCTATTATCTAATCTTCAGCAACATTTCAGGCTGGAATAATTTACGCTTCTGTAAGACCTAGTGAAACATTTGGAAAAGAAGCGACTACTCCTGTTATAGCTCCTACATTAGCCCCATAAATATTTGCTATACCTACACCTATACTAGAGTCTAGAGTTATCTAATACATTTTGTAATTCCCAATTTTTATTATCAAACTCTCTATGGTACCAATCTCTCACTTCTTTCTTTACAGATCGGTCCAATATATTGCAGATTCTTGCTTCATCATTTATACCTGCTAAATTAATATATGCTATAAAGTTATCTACATAATCCTCATGATCTTGCTCAAAGCTATATAATTCAGGTAACTGAAATCCTGCTGGTAATGCCATATTTATTTGATTAGGTGAATTATTCTGTAATGCTAAAATTTGTCCCTGCAAATTTAAAATATTCTGGCGCTTTGCATAAGTCTTATTTTTCCATTTCTCATATCAATCATAAAGCCTGTCTTGATTATATTCTAATAACCCCCTATCTGCTCTGCATCTCTGTAGATGGTAGGCATTTTGATGATAAAGTAACTGTAAGGCAAATTGCTCCTGTAATAACTTTTTAACATGCTTATCTTTATCTCGATATGAAAAATACCAGTGCCTTTTTTCATTTCTTTCATTTTCTAAATTACCAACAACCATATTCATCTTTCCTTCAGCAAGATCTCTTCATATAATTTCATTATTTCTCTCTTGCTCTATATCATAACGTTTCTATTACTCACGAACTAAATCCTACTGTAAGTTAGTTTCTTTTTGGCAAATCTGCCTTATTGCCCTCTTAATTTGATCTACCAAGATCAGCCTAGCTGTTGTTGTATTTTTCACAAAACCATCTATAGCATTTGCTAGCTCTATGATTATGACTATATTATCATCAGAATTATACAAGTCTGGAAAATTCCCTCGTTCTGGCAAATTTTTTCATGATGAGATAGTTTTGATCCAGTATCACAATTTCTCTACCTGTTCTTCAGATTCTTTCAAGCGCTTTTCTAAATCAGAGACATACTTTTCCTTATCTTGTACATCCTTTCTAGCTTAATATAGTTGCTTTTTTAGGCTGAAGATTTCACATTTCAACTCTATTATCTTTTCTTTCAATGCATTTTCAAGATGTTCTATCTCCCTATTAAGATCCTGAATTTCTTGCTCACATCAGGCATAATCTCGCTCCAGTTGATTAATTCATCTCTTATTCTGACGATTACTATCAACTTCTATTTGCAATTCACTACGAAGAAGATAGTTTTCCTCCTTCAGCTCAGCTTTATGTTCTTCACATGTTCTTCTCTACCTTGGATGAGGTCTACGGAATGACATTCTTTTTTTTTCATAATTATAAAAGAGAATGGGAGAACCTTTGATTTATATTGATCCTCAGAAGGTATGTGATCTTAACTGGATCTCACTTTACAGAAACTTTATTACAGACCTAAGAGATATTATCAGACTGCTAAAAAAATGCAAACTGCTTGTAAGAGAGCTGAATATGGATTTACTTTGGCCGTAATAAAAAATTGGCTTAACAAATAGGCCTTATATCAAATTCACAAGCCTCGACCTAAATATATTCTACAAGCATTTTTTAGTAATATTACTGTATCTATGGAAGTTATTCAAGCTAATTTATGCTATATGCCTTATGATCAAATTGGAAATAAAACTTATAAATTTGCACTTAATTGTGAAGATATTGCTACCCTCACTAAATGAACTTATCCTTTAACTAAACGTGATTCTGCTAGTGTGGCTAAAGAATTTGTAAATTTTTTTAACTCTCAAATATATCCAATTATCTGGTCTAAAGTTAAAGTTTTAATGATAGATAGGGCGTAAAATTCCAAGGTAATGTTATTATATTAATGAACAAATATGGTATTCAAATTCAACTAGCTAATTCTAAAGAATCTATAGGTATTATTAAAAGATTTAATTATATACTTCAAGAGTGAGCATTTTTTATTCAAGATGGTGTTGAAATGAAATTACTCTCTACTGAGCGCTGTCAAGCTTGGGTAAAAAATCTTTCAATTTTTCTTATAGAGCTTAACAATTCTGTAACTTGACTTTTAGGTATTTCTCTTGCTGAAGCTCAAAAAAAAGAATATGTCTTTGCTAAACCTTCCAAGCCACAAAAAGAATCTATTGGATTGATAAGCCTAGATTATCACATGATGTCTTAGTAAGATATTTGCTTAATCCTAGTGAATTAGAAGATGGAAGAAGACATGCAACTGATTGTAATTGGTCTCCTCAAATTTATCATATTTACAAATCTCTAGTGCAAAAAAATCAGCTGGTCTTATACTGGTTAATAGATGATAAAGGCAATAGTCTGAAAATATCTTTTGTAAGAGAAAAGTTTAAATCATTTCTCCCGACACTGAATTACCACCCCGATGGATACTTATGAATTAGATTCTTAATTCATGAAGTTTAAGTATTTCATTTACTTCTTCTACCAATCTTTTTTCTACAATTTCTTGGCTCGCGAATAAGAGATATAATTTGTATAACTTTTCAAGATTCTGATACACTTCTTCATTATACTAATTTTTAAAATCTGCTATTCTTTCATTATAGGCTTCTTCATTTGAAGCTCGTTGCTTTGTTACATATTTGTAATGATCATCTGGGTCCCTTTTACGTCACATTGTTTTCAAATAATCCACATATATCAATTCCATTTTATCATATTTTTTCATGCCTTGACTATATGTCACTTTGATTACCTTAACTAATGCTGATTCGATGTTTTTATAGTTAATCATCTTATGCAAGTATTGAATATAGTTTTTGTATTAATATAGCAAAAACTTTTATTTAAAATAAAATATTTATTTTTTATCATCATGATAGGTAAATATTCTTGCAATTATTTATTTAGAACTGGAGAAATCTGTAGACAGACCTGCCATTGACCTGAAAGGTGCTTTGAACATTGGAAGGTTAAAAAGCATATTCCCTGTAAGGTTTGTAGTAAGCTAATGAGTTCTAAGTTCAGCCTTTGTAGAAAGTATGCTAATAGTTATTATATGACCCAGTATATTAATAGACTTCAAAATAGGGCTATAAGGGCTATGGTACAAAAACTTGGATATCAAATTGCTCAGAAAAATTTAAACTATTCTCTTACTTATGAGCAACTTATGAATAGACATAGAAACTGGCTTATAGAACTTAATATTTCACTCTGTCGAGAATGTCTTATCCCAATTGAAAGAGGGAAAGAAGAACATTGTAATGAGTGCATACCTTTATAATTTTTGGGATAGGACTATGGCTTTTAAACTTTTAATTTCATCTATAAAAAATTTACACTTAGCCTGAAAATTTATACCTAAGGTGCTTCACAACAATAGTAACTCTTTTTGTTTTTATGTTTTATTTACCAGTTGCTCTGCACCTTCAGTATTTCGCAACTCCTGCATTCTTATTTGCTTTATGATTTGGTTACCAGTTGCTCCGCACCTTTGGTGCTTCGCAACTCCTGCATTCTTATTTGCTTTATAATTTAGTTACCTTATTTGCTTTATGATTTAGTTACCAGTTGCTCCACACCTTTGGTGCTTCACAATCCTGTAAACATTATTTGTATACGATAATTTTACAACCCATTTTTTTTCATGTTTTGCATATATACTTCACACCTTTGATGCGTCACAACCCCTATGAACATATCTTGTATATATGCTCTGCACCTTCGTGCTTCGCAATCCTGTGAATATTATTTATTTGTATATAATAATTTTACACCCATTTTTTTTACATCTAAGGATACACTTTTAGGTGTAAATTTTTATTATGACAAAATTGTGATCAAGAAACCGTACATAAGTAAAAAAAACAAATTTATGATTTTAATGAGTGAGAGAAGGCTAGAGTATACTATTTGTGCACTCATCTCCTTGAGATTTATGGACAATTTACTTTAATCTGCACATACTTTCTACTAGGTGTAATTTTTTATTATGTCAGGATTATAATCAGAAAGACGTAGTACAAAAGCAAGAAAACAAATTTACAATTCTGACAAGTAAGAGAGGCTGGAGCACATTCTAAGAATACAAATTTTATTTATATAGTAAAACTATATTTTGAGAGCTCTAGAATGGCAAAATTAATAAGTAATCATTTTAGTAATAGGAGACCTGGAAGACTTATTTTGATAACTATCTTTTTTGGATTTCCAGGTGAAAATAAAAAGGTCTATCTGCCCACGTTCTCTGATGCTACTTTATCGTGATATGTATTATATAGGATTAGTAGTGAACTTACCCATTATCTTACGCTGATTATTTTTAGATTTTTTAGCTATTACCAGATAGTTTATCCAATTTAATTAATCTGATTGACTATGCCTTAATAAAAAATAACTGAATATTTATTATACTAGAAAAAAAATATACTAACTATATATGTATGTACAGTGATTTGTCTATCCATTTGTATATATTCACTTCATATCACTAGCCTAGCTTATTATCAAGAGCTGACTATGTAAGATGTATATTTGTTTTGATACTTTTCTGAGAGTTTGACCTTATAGCTTTTTTTTTGGCTTCTTCATAGGATATACCATCTTTGATCATATTCTTATAAATTATATTACATTAATGATTATATAGTAAAGTAGTTATTCTATCTGATAAAATCTAATGCTTGGTATTTATAAAATACAGTCAGACCTCTGTATAGTCACCTAATTGGTT
>QKYT01000046.1:17465-82716 GCA_003550305.1 Glomus cerebriforme | reverse complement strand
GAGCTTTAATTTGAACGATCTTTTTTTTATTATGAAGAGCTCAATGAGAGCTATCAAACAAAAAAAAGATGGCTCAAATCTGATCACTGGATCACGAGATAATTGTAAAATATCCCCCCGGATACTATACAATTCTATTAAATTTTTCAAGAGGGATACTATGCATAGGGGGGGTACTATGGCCCGTGATATACGGTACTTTTTTGTATTACATGTATTACATGATATAAGCCGCAGTTTATTTTAAACCTTAAATCAGCAACTTTTAATTGCTATTTAAACTTAGTTCTAAAAATTAAGAAATGGTAAGTTTCTTCTTGAAACTTATTATTTTTTTTATTTTTTTTAGAAATGCTTATTACGTTTCTTTTTTTTTCTTGTAAGTTCTTCAAGCTCTTCAGCCCAGACTATAGATGCCATCCAAATTATTTTGGGATGTCATAAATAATATTTGAAATGTATAAATTCATTTGGTTTATATGTAATTTACTAAATAAAGTGCCAAAATAATTTGGGATTTTATTATATATCCAAATTGATTTTGTGGTAAGTTCTTTGTAAAACTTATTGTTTTTTTCATTTTTTTTTAAGAAATATTTCTAACATTTCTTCTTTCTTTTCTTGTAGCTTCACTATGCTTTCAGTTCGATACTGAAATTAGAAATGGTAAGTTTCTCAAGTTTCGTTAGGAAACTTACCATATTTTTTTTGATTTCTTTTATTAGAAATGTTTCTAACATTTTCTTTCTCTTTTCTTTTGTAAGTTCTCTTTACTTTCGAATTAGTACATAAAATTGAAAAACAGTAAGTTTCTTCACAAAACTTATTATTTTTTTCATTTTTTATTTAAAAAAATATTTCTAATATTTCTTCTTTCTTTTCTTGTAGGTTTTCTGTACTTTTAGTTCAATACTGGAATTAAAAATAGTAAGTTTTTCAAGTTTCTTTGGGAAACTTACCATATTTTTTTTTTTGCATTTTTTTATTAAAAACATTTCTAATAGTTTTTTTCTCTTTTCTTTTGTAAATTCTCTTATTTTTCAGATTAGTACGTGAAACTTACTATTCTTTTTTTTTATTTTTTTAAATAGAAATATTTTTAACATTTCTTTTTTTTTCTTTTTGTAAGTTCTTGGATTTCATTTCGGTATGGAAATTTTTTCATGAAACTTCCATTTGATATATTTACTTAAAGAATCGTTAATAAAAATAGTACTAATATTTTTTTTTTCATTTTTTTTGTAGGATCAGGTTTTTTTTCAATTTCAGCTTAGAAATCTGGTAAGTTTCAAAGTTGTAATTTCAAAACTTTCTTTTCAGAATGTAAGTTTCATAATAAAACTTTGTGTTTTTTTAAGAAACATTTGAACTGAATGTTTCTTCTTTTTTGTAGGTTTGCTCTTGGACTTGAAAAACTGAAACATAAGTTTTATAACAAATGTTTTGTTATGAAACTTTATTTTTTTGGTTTTTTTCTTTAAGAAATATTCTAACTGAATGTTTTTTCTTTTTTTTTGTAAATTCAGCTCTAGAAATTCAGAATTAGAAAAGAAACATAAGTTTTATAATGAATTACTTTATTATAAACTTCATTTTTTTATTTTTTTCTTTAAAAAATATTCTAATCAACTGTTTCTTCTTTTTTTTGTAGATTTGGCTCTGGAAATTTAGAATCAGAAAAGAAACATAAGTTTTATAATAAATTACTTCATTACAAACTTCATTTTTTCATTTTTTCTTTCTATATTAGAAACATTCTAATCGACTGTTTCTTCTTTTTTGTAGTTTACTTCTGTGAATTGGGATTGAAAATATAAGTTTTGTAATATTTGTTTCATTACAAAACTTTATTTTTTTTTTATTTTTTTTAAGAAATGTTCTAACTGAACATTTCTTCTTTTTTTTGTAGATTTAACTCTGGAAATTCAGAATCAGAAAAAAAACATAAGTTTTGTAATGAATTATTTCATTACAAACTTTATTTTTTTTATTTTTTTTTTTCTTTATTAACATTTTAATTGACCGTTTCTTCTTTTTTGTAGTTTGCTTCTGTGTTTTGTAATATTCATTTTGTTACAAAACTTCATTTTTTTTATTTTTATATTTTTTCTTATTTATATTGCTTATCGTTTGACATTTTTTTATTTTTATCGCTTAACATTTTTTTTTCTTATTTTATTATTACATTTTTTATTTTTATTACTTTGCTATATTTTTTTCATTTAGTTTATTTAGTTTAGTTTTACATTATTTTATGTAATATTTTACATAATAAAATGCAAAGAATTATTTATCCTTTATAAAATACTATGTTTATCATATTGGTTAAATTTTAATTTTATCGGTTATTTATCATTAGCATATTTATTAGTATTTATCAAATTTTATATTTAACATACAAATATTTATTGATATTTATTGTTTAGGTTAAAATCTAATGTTTTATCACTATTTATCCATATCAAATTCACTCGATGAGTGCGATTATTATTAATATATATTACATATTATAATTAATATGATAAATAACAATGAAGAAATATATATTGCTATATATCCTCTGAAAAAATTTTCTAATGTATATCTTTATAAATATTTTCAGTTTTAACTTGGAATAAATAGGAATCTATATCCTTATATTCAAGCTTAGCTTTATTTTCATATTTTGCCTTTACATAATCATATCAAAAGCAGTATATATTAAGCTTATTAAAACCTAAAACTGATGTCCAACTATAATAGGTTTATTAAGGATAACATTAGCTTTTTTCATATGTGTCTCTACTAGCATAGTTTCAAATGATCTACCATATTTGAAACAAGACTTGTGAACTTTTTTTAAGAAAGTCTTTTCATCTCTGATACTTACAAACATTCTCCATAATCTTCCTATATACAACATTATTTTTAAACTTGAAAAAGTTATTCAAAAATGTGTTTTCAGCTTTTTTAGCTTTCTGATGTTTCTTAATATTAAATGCTATATATAGTTCTAGCTAGTTAGTTTGGTCAAAAGAAAGGATTTTTAAAATTTCATTTACAACTATACCTAATTTTACATAGTATTAAAGCTCTTAGTAGTGAATGACATAATTCTTTCATGATTTGAGATGTGAAACTAGTTTTTTTATTATAAAAAAGCACCTACTATCTAACTTATTAACAAGTTTCTTATTACATAGACTAAGCCAATTCTTTTCTATAGTGATATTCTTTACAACTGGGGATAGGTTATTCAAATAATCATAAGTCTTTAAAGAAAAATAAGCCTTAATAATTAGGAAACATTATCATTTAAATCTGACTTAATTTTAAGAGCTATGTCAAGATATTTCTTTTGCATATCAGAATTCTTAAGTAAATATTCCTGACTAGCTTTCTATTGATAGTTTCTAATAGGTAAGTATTAGTTCATTCCCAATCATAAAGAGAATATACATATAAACTGTACTGTATGATCAGCTGAACTGTACTGTATAAATGATGATTATATGATTTTTTTTTCATAAAGTACAATCTTTTTATTATGTGACTTATATATATATAATTATTTGTTTATCAGATAATTTTCCATTTTATTTATCAAAATAATTTTTTTTTTTTTAAAAAATAACTTGAAATGACTCTTCTTAAAACAGTTCAAGATACAGTTCAAGATAGTTTTTTATTGCTTTTTTATTTTTTTATTATTTTATTTTTTTTCTTTTTACTTCTTTACTGACTTTATTATATTCTTTTCTAAATAATTTCAAGATAGTTTATTTCTTTTTGAAACAGTTTTACTACTGTGAAATATTTTTCTTTTTTATTATTATTTTGTTTTTTATTACTTCTTTTTGTTTTTAAAATTTATTAATTATTACTCTTTATTCTTTTCATAGGTAGTGGTTTTTTTATTTTTTTATTGTTTTTATTGCTTTTCTCATTTTTTTTTTGTTTTTTATACTTTTTTCTCATTGTTTTTCATTCCTAATAATACTCCTTCTTATTTTTTTTCATTTCTGGTACTTCTCTCTCATTGTTTTTCACTCCTAGCATCGAATCTACAAAAAAAAAGAAGAAATGTTCAGTTAGAACATTTCTTAAAGAAAAAATTAAAAAAATAAATTTTATAATAAAATGAATATTATGAAACTTATATTTCAGTTTTCAAATCCAGGAGCAAACTTACAAAAAAGAAGAAACATTCAGTTAGAACATTTCTTAAAAAAAATAAAAAAAATGAAGTTTTATTATAAAACTTACGTTCTGAAAAGAAAGTTTTAAAGTTTTAACTTCAAAACTTACCAGATTTTTAAGCCGAAATTGAAAAAAAGTCTGATTCTACAAAAAAATGAAAAAAAATGTTAGTATTGTTTCTACTAATAATTCTTTAAGTAAATGCATCAGATGGGAATTTCGCAAAGAAATTTTCATATCCGAAATGAAATCCAATAACCTATAAGAAGAAAAAAGAAAAAATGTTAGAAATGTTTCTATTTAAAAAAATAAAAAAAAAAGAATGGTAAGTTTTATTACAAAACTTACTATTTTCTAAATCCAAGTGCCCAAACCAAAGGAGAGTCTACAAAAAAAAAGAAAAAGAACTGTTAGAAAATGTTTCTAAAAAAAAGAAAAAAATGGCAAGTTTTGTGAAGAAACTTACCATTTCCCTTTCCATTCTGAACCAAAGAGCTCAGAGAACTTACAAGAAAAAAAAAAGAAATATTAATAAGTATTTCTAAAAAAAATAAAAAAAATGGTAAGTTTCATTGTGAAACTTACCATTTTCCCTTTTCATTCTGAACTGAAAAGCTTGGAGAACTTACAAGAAAAAAAAGAAACATTAATAAGCATTTCTAAAAAAAAAACAAAAAAAAATGGTAAGTTTTGTAAAGAAACTTACCATTTTCCTTTCCATTCTGAACCAAAGAGCTCGGAGAACCTACAAGAAAAAAAAAAGAAACATTAATAAGTATTTCTAAAAAAAAACAAAAAAATGGTAAGTTTTACAAAGAAACTTACCATTTTCCCTTTCCATTCTGGACTGAAGAACTAAGAGAACCTACAAGAAAAAAAGAAACGTTAATAAGCGTTTCTAAAAAAATAAAAAAAAATGGTAAGTTTCATGAAGAAACTTATCGTTTCTCTTCCTATTCCAGATCAAAGAGTCCAATTACCTTAAAAATTAAAAAAAAATGGAATTTTAATAAAATTTTATGTTTATTTTAAATTTAAGATGTAAAAAACTATTTAGAAGTGATTTTTTGCTTAATTGATAGTAAAATACTGCAGAAATATATAATTTTTAAAATGAAAAAATTTTTGACTTTTTAACCAGTACAGTTATAGTAAAATAAATATTAAGAATTAATTCTTTAACTAAAGAATAGCTTATATCTCAAATATCAAAAGAATTGAATCAGCAGTTATTGAGAAATTATTACTTAGAAATGATGAATTTTTGCAAATTTCATATGTAAACCATCATTTTTACTGAATTTTAATGATCTAATTTTTCTGATTTTTGAAATATAAGATATTTTAAAGAATCTAATCTTAGCATTTATTTTACTGTAGTACTTCTGATTAAAAAGATAAAATTTTTCACATTTTTTGAATTAAATATTTATACAGGATTTTATTTACTACTATTTAAGTAAAAAAAACACTTTTTAATTGTTTTTAATGCTTTATACTTTAAAATAAATATAAAATTTTTATTAAAAAATTCAATTTTTTCAATTAATTTTTAATTTTTAGGGTGGTCGGATACTTTTAACTGGAAAGTGTAGTAATATATTTTTTCTTTAAATAGCTTTTATAGCTATTTTCTTTTACTTGATATTAATTGTATAAATGTATAAATATAGTTTTTTTTTCTATATAATAATCATGAAATGAAAAAGTCTTTATATATTTTATTTTAAATAATTTGGTTTCTTTAGAACCTTTTATTGCATTGGAAAGAATATCTCTTATTTTTATTTTAAATAGCTTTAGAACTTCTCTTTCTGGTACTAGAATATTAAAGAAAATCCAAATATCTGAAATTATTATTATTGCTTTTTGTTTATTAATAATAGAACTATAAAGATATAATACATAATAAGCATTTTTATTTATAAATTCAGTAGATTTTTTTACATTAATGATCATACAGTAAATAGAATATCTTATTGTTTAGATAATATATCTTCAAGAATTGTGATTAATCTCTCATTATTTTTCTTAATTATATTATTATAAGTTGGAATACCTATCAAGTAATCCTTATCAAAGTAGCAAATCATCTAAACTTCCATTTTATCTTTTGGTCTCTAGTTGAAAAGAGATGAAGGCATCCAAGAATCTTGAAAGCTTTGATTAGGTCATTTTTCAAATATAATAACTAATTATAACCTTTGGTATAATATCCTAGAAAAAAAGTTAAAATAAAAATAAATATATATATATCAAAAGATTAATCAAGAATAATACCTAATAGAAGGTGAATATATTTGCCAGTATCTTTCTAATAAAGGAAAGGTTTGTGAACAGGTATGCAATTGACAAGAGGGATGTAAAATTCATTGGAAGAGATATTAGTAAACTCCTTGCAAACAGTGTAAAAGTCTGACAATATCAATATATAGGTTTTGTATTATATATGTAAATAAGTGCCATTCAAAAGCATATTATTACTGAAAGAAGTTGGATAAGATGTTTCAGAACAGGCAGATACCAGAAGTATTAGGACAGGCTCTCAATAAAATAAAAATATCTGATACAATACAGAGCTGGTCTTAGAAAGTTATTCCTAAAAAAATGTGGGGGACACTTCCTAAAGATGTTAGAAGTAGGCTTTTTGACACTTATTCCTAATGTTCCTAGAATTTCTAAAAAAAATCGAATCTCTTAACTTTTTTTATTTTTAGCATACATATATTATGCATATACTGTACAAATATAGCACAAAAAAATGGCAGTATACAGTATGTAGCACAGAAAAAGTTTCTCTTTTACTAGAACACTAGGGACAAACAGAGAGAATATAATCAAAAAACTTAAAATCCTAAAAATCGATACTATAGTTGTCCCTAGGAAGCATCTTCAGAAAATTTTTTCTCTAGGGATACTAGGGACAGAACATTTCATGGTGGCAAAAAGTATAGCATCCATCAAACACTCACAACTATAACATTCAGATACCCTACTTTTCTTAGTGTTCCAAAGAAAAATAATGAAATAGATGATGATCATACAAAACTTGTATATGTAGGTAGATAGATAAATAAAATGGGTTCATTGCTGATGATTTGTTAATTTTCCATTTAATATTTATTATTAAAGAAAGGTAGAAATGATTAACTCATAGTTCACAAGAACATAATATACTGTACATATCTGATATTAACCATCGAGTGACCCATCACATTACTGCGTTACAGTATCGCTTATCGCTGCGGTAACCAATCTTTTTTTCAACGTTACACGACCGACTTTAAATTTGTTGTTCACAAACGAAATAATAAAACAATAAAGAAATTTCACTCTCCGTCTTTAATTTAATAATAAGGAATGAGGCACAGCAAGCGGGAAAAACATTCACAGGGCAGGTATAAAAAGGAATATTTTTTAGTAAATTCCTGATTTGTTTCTGAATAATCAGTGATTATATCTTTCTCTTATCTAATTCTATCTTGCAATGTACCGTCTTCTTCGCTATTCTCTTATTGCACGTAATATAACTTACTTGCCCACCTCTCGTCAGTTCGTATTGTCTTATTCCTCTTCTGCTGTTAATGGTGAAGGTTTTAACAAGCTAGGCTCCTCTTCTGGCATTAAAATTAATGGCGATGTTTCTAACAAGCTAGGCTCCTCTTCTGGCATTAAAGTTAATGGCGAAGTTTCTAGCAAGCCGGGCTCCTCTTCTGACATTAAAGTTAATGGTGAAGTTTCTAACAATCCGGACTCCTCTTCTACCATTAAAATTTCTGAAATGGACGAATTCTTGACAAATTGTGTATATAAAAACAAACGCTCAACATTCAAGTTGTTTCGTGAAATCGAAATAAAAAATATGGAAAATCGTTTAAATCTTGAAATTGCGAAAAAAGATAAAATGGAAAGCCTGTTAAGCCTTGAAATCGCGAAAAAAGATAAAGACTTAGCCGTGGCCGCAATCAAGACAGTGAGTTGTGTTTGAAGTTTTTTTTTAGCAATAAAGAGAGTTTTCATTCATAACATTCATATTATCTTCTTAGGGACATTTGAATCTGAATTATCTCAGACTAAAAGGATCCGTTCACCTTAGGGGTGTCTTTGGTTAGTAAAAAAAAATTTTTATTTATTTTCGATACGAATATTTTATTGACTTTTGTAATTGATCTTCAGAGCAATGGGAATTATTAAATTTGAGTAACTTTGATGGAAACAGAGGAACTAAATGGACAAAATATTTGGAAAAAAATGAAGATGTTCTTGAAAGTTTTCAAAAATTCTGGCCGAATCCAACCGAAATCGATACTAAACGTGTGGTGACGGAAATAAAATCATTTTATAAATGGTTATCCGAAAGAATCCACAATGCATATTCAGTTGGGGACTATATAGAATGGCGTCGTAATGCATTATCACCCGTGCAAAACAAGTTGGCAGAATACATGTGCCAAGACCTGAACGTTGAATATCGTGTTGTTGAACCTATTGAAGAAGAGATTGAGTGACATTTACTTGCAAATAATTTTTATATTTGTACATCAATGTATCAATAAATCGTTTTTTTACTTTTACAATAAAATCTAATAGACAAAAATTTAATAATCTCATAAGAGATCAGAAGTTTCACAGTTCAAAGATCTTCTTTTAATTATATTTTTTATTGATTGAAAAAACAATTTTTTCTGTCCAAATATAGTTTGGAATACAATGTTATTTTTAATTTTTTTTTTTTTATTAAAACAAAAAAAAAGAAAGGGTTTGATATTTTTCAAATATATATATGTAATAAAATAATGTCTTTCATAGACCATAGTATTATTATTTATAAAAATAAATAAATCTAAAAAAAAAAAGGATTTGGTAATTACGATAAAAACTCCAAAATTTAATTTTGCAAATATTTTTTCAAAAAAATTGTTTTTAGTCTAAAAAAGATTAATACAAAAATTGTAATAATATTACAAAATCAAATAAAAAAAAAGAAAAGATAGAGAGTAAAGAAATTAAGATTAAAGGATTTATGATATATAGGAACTATAGGGAGAAGGGTTATATATATTAGTACAATAAAAGAATGAAGTAATTAATTTTAAAGTCTATTCGTAACAGTAAAAAAAAAATGGTAAATAAATTATTATAGACGAAAAAAGGTAAAGTGATTACGGGAAATTATTAAGGAAATTCATTACAAATATTCGATGTTATTATATATACCAGCAAATATAGTATTTTTTGTAATACCGAATAAATTTTTTTTTTTAAAAAAAAATATCCACATAATTAATAAAAGAAACATTAATATATTCCTTTCAAATCAAATAATCCATAATTAACAATACTTAACCAAAGGAAATAAACCGAGAAATCATTTTCAAACAAAACATGAGATTCTATAACTTATACATTTCAGTTTTTTTTGTTTTTTTCCAGAGCTACTTTAAGTGCTGCCAACCATGCAACCTGAGATTCTTCGTCATCAACACAACAGATATATGTACGTTTTGGTGTAATTACTTTGAAGCAATTTTGTTTGGATTTAGAAATTGGATCTGTTTCAATCACATCAAGAATGTCTGCAAGATTAATTTTCGAATGAAGTTTAGGATCCTAATGAATTTAATATTAATACAATTTAGTATAATGATATCCATATTATATATATTTTTATATAACAAGAACTGTTTAGTTACCTTGTTCTTGTGATTCTTGTAAGATAATAGTTGATCATTCTTCAATACAAACAATCTTTTCTTCCAAATTTTCTATATAATAAATATTAAATGGAAAATCAACAAATTATCAACGATTTAAATAATGAAACTATTTATTTCGTACCTTATATCTATCTAATTTATATACAAATCCTTTGTGAATTGTACGACCATCATCTATTTCATCATCAATCTCATCATCATCCTCATCCTCATCAGAACTAGCCGTAGGATCGCTACTGTCTTTTCTTTCTGACGCAAATTGTCCTGTAATTGGACTTGAAGGGGGAGAAGCAGCATTCTGAATTGACGTGTATGATGACGATGCAAAAGAATCATCTCCTTCTGCGTTATATTCAGAAGAATGAAATGGTGGTTTTGGAATATCAATAGCAGCTGTCTTTTCTGAAGATGTTGGAAAAGAACTACTATCCAAGACTTGAGTTGATTCAGATAAAGGTGATTTATTGGTGACTCGTTTTACCGTAGAAGTTTTTCCTTTTCTTCCTGACATATCTTCACTATCAGCCTGACTTCCTGTATCATCATCATCTAAGAACTCTGTTTCTTGCACAACTTTTTTGATATTATTTATGGCTTCCACCCATTCATCAAGTTCTTTTTTACTTGCAGCCTGAACGTAATATGTACGTTTGTGAGTAACAATACCGAATACATTTTGTTTATTCTTAAGTTTAACTTCAGCTACGGCATGAACATCATTCATATCAAGAATTTTAAGAAGTTCATATTCCTAAATAATTAATGGAATATTTTGTTTTATTAAAAAAAAAAAATAGATTAAGAATAAACTGAAATTGAAATTGAACACTACCTTGTCACTCTTATAGTATGCTAATTTAGTTGATCTTAGCACAAACCATCTACGTTTCCAATTCTAAATAAGTATAATTGATTAATTTATTTCGAAAGGAATAAGAAAATATTACATGTAAACTATAAAATAACTAATAAAAATTTTTTCTCGTACTTTTCGTCTTTCTTGCTTTTTACTAAGGTATCCAGATTTTATTAAATGTTCATGTTGTAACGTTTCTCTAGCCTCTTCGGGATTCACACCGCCTTCAGGTTCAGTTTCATATTCTTTGCTATGGTTAAAACCTTCTTGTTCCGAATCAGAAGTGTCAGAGAATGTATTAAAAGGTTTATTCTATAATTTGTTAAAATATTGACCGATTTAATTATAGAATTTAATAAGGCTTCAAAATAAACCAAGGATTTATTATTAAAAAAAAAATTAAAATAGATCTAAGCTATTAAGAAAAAAAAATAAAATACCTGTTGCGTATTATTAACGTTACGTAGAATTCCTACAGGTGCGTCCATAGTTTTTTTGTTTACTTCTTTAAGTGCTATTAAAGCAAAAGTAGATGACAGAAGTTGTAAATATTATTTTATTATTTTTTTTTGGTAATTAGTTAAAAAGGTTGAAAACAGACAAATATGAAGATAAATACATACCAGAAGTCTGATTTATGATTTGAACAGAAGTTGTCAACTCTGGCATACTTCTGTTAAAAAGTTATCATAACCAAATAAATTGCTTAAATTAAATATATTTAAGACAATTGAACAATGTGCCGGAAAGTTAAAGTATGGAACTTCTTATAATGTCAGCGATTTAGAAATTTAGATTTGGTTGAATTGTCTCTAGAACACTGCGAGGTTAAAGATAGTTACTTTAAGTCGAATGAAAAAGAACGTATGAAGTTAATGAGTAAGTGTTTTTGGAGATAGGTAAAAGAAACAAAAAAAATTTAAGTTGCACAATAATGTTAAGTTTGAGCATCGAACTTGCCGATCTATTGACGCAAAAAATCCTTCTTTGACATAGACGAACCAATCAAAATTATACTTATGCATTATTCTTTGATCGAGGTGACACTAAAAAGGTCATTTGCTGCGAGGATTCACACGGTGATACATAAATATTTATTAATCAAATGATCGACGGTCACTTTTTTACTATAAATAAATAAAATCCTTCTTATAGTAAGTAGTAAAATCTAATGCGTAAGTTTTTTTTTTCTCTCAATTTCACATAGTTTTTAACTTAGAAAAGACCAAAATTTATATTAAAATATTCCAATGTAGTCACATTTTTATTTTTGTCTTTTTTTTTTTAAAAAAAAAAAAANAAAAAAAAAAAGATAATTTAGAAATTCAACTGATAATCATAACATATTTCCTTAATACATTAATTAAATCATTATTTATTATGAAATAAATTTAGTGATATTTAACAATGGATGACATTCTAAATGATAAACATAATGTTTTTAAATATCGGAATTTTAAATCACAAAGATCTAAGAAAAATCGTCGTGGAAAAAATAAATGGGCAATAAAAGAGAAAACTGCAATTGATATTATTTCTTATGTAGAAGAAAAAAGGTGTGTTGAATTTAAATATTATAAATTCCCTTCTAACCATTATAATTAAAATGTGGCGCATTTTTTTCCAGGCAAATCCTTTTGCAAAGTGGGTTTTTCCAAGAAGTACAAGGTACGACAATTTTTTTATATTAGTTTAAAAATTATATAATTTACGTTTTCACGTTGAATTTCATCATAGAAACTATCAAAAGTAAACTTTTCCCTCCACATCGGTCAAAAATCGTGGATATTGTTTGTTATGGAATTGGAAGCATTGAGAAATCAATAATATCACAGTACCAATTTGCTCTCGTGTTAATTCTGAGAGATTTATTTGGAGTAAGTCAAATAAAGTCACGAATCACGTGTCTTTTGCTTCATCCTCTAAGTTGGAAGGATTTTTTTTTTAAAGATAACAGGAAAAGCTTATGCATACGATCCAATCTCAACGTCCATCGACTTGGAAATTCTTTTACATTATGAAATAAATACAATAGATGCTAACGAAGTATGCCCCCCCTTTATTTTAAATGTGATAAATCTTTCAATTAGTTCTGATTTCTTTTATTATAATAAGAAAGCAAAAAGGACAATCACAAATCAAACTCTGTTTTATATGCCACATTGTCCACTTGGATTATATAACAACGTGATTGCTTCAAATTGGGAGATAAAGAAATTGGAAAAGATTCTTCTTGTAGGAAACAGATTGGACTTTTACGATGAGACGTAAGTCGGGATCTCGTATTTGTTGACTTATATTCTAATCTAAGGATTTAATTTTTTTTTCTTTTTTTTTTTTTTTTTTTTTTTAAGAATGTCAACGTCTTTGCTAAATAGCAAAGCTCCTTACATAGGCCCTATATCCTTTTTCTCTTGTAATTTATTTTCATTTCACGGTTATTTTCTCTTTTGATTATCCTTGACTAATCTTTTCACACGCTTTGACTATTATTCAAAGTGTTTCTTTTCCCATGATTTCTTTGTCAGCAAAATATGATGACAATCTTTTGATACAAATGCCAACTGGTACATTTGATAATTTATGTTGGCAATGGTTTCCAGTTGATAGAGAATTAGAGAAACTAGATGGAAAGATTGAATTTTGGAGCTCAAAAATAACATTGGAAGAAACTGAAGATCCAGAAATAATTTAATATTTATATATTTTTTTTCTATTTAAATAAAATAAAATTGTAAACCAATCTCATGTGTATGCATTTCCAAGGTAGAAAAAAATTATCACCAAACTCTACATTCTTTTACCATTGATTCTATTTCTTCAAATAATTCTTTATCTCCAATTTCATCCTGATCGTCGGTACTATTATTATCTTTATTTTTCATTAATGCCAACCCTACCACTACAGCTCTTCCATCACCAGAATTCTCTGTTGCTATAACAGTAGCTATATGTGAAGCGTATAATTGATATAGCGGACTAGCAGATCCGAGAAGGAATTTTACATCAGTGGTAGTGGAAGACGTTACTGAAAGTGGGGTAGGCAAATGTGAGTCAACTGTCACGTAAACCTATCAAAAGAAGTTTTTTTTTTTTAATGGATATTTGATAATAAATGTGTTAGAAATAGAACTATTAAATTAATTTTTTTGAATACATCAATTTTTCTGTTTAATTTAAAAATTATCGCTTACCAAACTACCAATTTTCCCATATTGGGTGATAATTACAAGTATTTTGTCACGAAATCCAGTGACTAATACTTCTGTATGTATACCATTAAGTAAACGAGCTGTTTGTCGAGTTTTCAAAGGAAATACAGTTTGTTCGCTTAAATCCATTAGATAAAATGAAGGATAGATCAGATCAATTTATCCGATTATTAAAATAAAAATCTTTTTTTGGTATTTAGATCACCAATCAAATTAACCGAAATTCCGGTGGACCCCGGAAAGATGTGGACAAAAATAATTAGGTTTATGCGACTGTGGCGCAATTTTATAAGTTCTAAACCGGCATTCAGCCATTCAGCCGACCTAATTCATATAAAAAATGGTTACAAAAAAGAATTTTAGAAGTTCGTTCCTAATATTTTGTTAATTATCATTTAATAAATCAAAGAGATTTATTATTAAAGATCTGATTCGATAAACACTGCAGCTTTTGCATAGATGATTTTCAATAAGGCGAAAATGTGACCGTTTTTTTCAAATAAGGAAACAACGTAACTATAGATGTTAAATTTATTAAGTTTTAATAAGTTTTGAACACTTTAACTAAAATATTCTATAAAAATTTCGTGTTCAAAGAATTCAAAATATGTCATTCCTTCAAAATGATTTTTAAATAATATTAATAAGTTATATTATTTTAGTACCGATAAAAAAATTCCGTGATTTCAGTAATATCGACCCGTGTAACATCGGACTTTATTCGGCTGAGTTTGCCTAATTGATGAATTCGTTAAACCTTTATTGATATTTATGGTCATCGTACCAGATTACAATTTAGTATTGAACACCCTATACACCCTATTTTTTTTTTATTGACTTAACCTCCCCACAACTTCGAACACCGACAAATTTCTAACACCTTTAAACAACCGCCCTCCGTCAACGCTTATTATAATACAACTTTCATATTTAAATATTTTCGCGTCGCTTTATCACCTATCGCGTGTTTTTTATACTTTACAACTACCGACCAATATATTATTCCTGTTTCTTTTTTAAAACGAACGCGGACTAATACATTAACTTTTTAAGTGTTTATTAACTATCTAACTTTTGCTTGGTTCGTGAGACTTAGCTTTCTTTACGATTCCTTTTTATTTGACATGCTCTTTTCCTCTTCATCATCAAAAATTCCACCTTGTACTACTAAACTCTCTATTTATTAATATAAACATATATAACACTTAAAGAATTATCTATTATTTAAATATATTGCGTTGAAGGAGGTGTGGCAAGTTTCACTAAAGAGATAATAGAATAAAATAAAATAAAAACACCGTTTCATAGTGATCCAGACGGTATTTGACACAAAAAACGCCACCTAGAGCTAAGAATAAAAAAAAAAAAAAAAAAGCACAACCTTAACACGCGAATTAAGGCTAAACGGTTAAAAAAACTTTGTGCTATTTTTTTTTTTTTTTCTTTTTTTAGTTTCGGTTAAATTTATTTATATTAAAAGAAAAATAATTTTTTTTATAGACAATGGCTTCGGCTCAACTTTCACAATTCACACATATATTTTCAATTCCAAAATCATCGACTAACTCTAAAGTATTCCCACTTTCAATACCGATTTATTCAAACAAAATTAATAATAACAATATTTCACAAACTACAGAGACGCGAAAAGAGTCAGAATATCTAGAGGTTCGTAATGAAACTCTAGAAAATGACTCTGGTTCAAATTCGGCGCGTACATTGCCACGCGTCGTACTTAGTGCTCACTTTTCACCAAAAAGAGCACCATCACCTAGCGAATTTTCTTCTAGTCCAACATCATATAGTTCTGCGGATGAAGATATTGATGCTATCTCAACACTTGCATCTTTAGCTGTAGAGGAAAGAAAGAAAATACATCATCTATCACCCGCGTTTTCATCAGTAGCAAGTAGTGCAGTATCAAGTCCTCCATCTAGTCCTTGCCCACAAAGTCCAAGACGATCTTCACGAAAACCGAAACCTAGCAGTCGTTCTAAAGAACAAATATTAGGTAAACGACGTTTTTCTGGACCTGCAACGCGTTTAAGAAAACATAAATCCGTTATTACAGAGGATGATGAAAGAGAAGAATATTATCGTGAACGTGCCGCACTTATTCCTACACTCGAAGCTCCTTATACAAAGACGAAACGTATACCTATACCAACTGCAGGTGGTGATGGAGTTATTGGATGTGGTGGATATAAATTTATTCCTCCAAATAATCCAAATTATCCAATTCCACCAAAAAAGAGCGAAATTCTTTTAACATGGTTTCCTGTTCAACGTAAAATATTTCTTGCTTCATATTTAGAACATGGAAAAGACTTTTCGGTAATAGGTAAACAGGTAAATAAATCGACTGCACAAGTTGTGGAATTTTATTATTTGATAAAGCATACTCCTGAATTTCGAAAAGCAAAAGCAATGAAAAAAGAGGTAGAAATGTATGAAGAAGAGATTAACAAGAATGATGCGTTGATAAAAAATCTTTCGAAATTGGCTAATGGAAAGAAAGGAGGTCGAAAGAAGAAAACAACCCGAAACTAAAAAAATAACGAGAGAAACGCGTTCATTATGTTGTTGTTTAATCAAAAAAAAAAAAAAAAAGTTTAGATTATTCAATTTATTTAATGTTATTTATTTAAAATCCTATTTAGGAATTTTTAAATTAAAAAGTTTATTTGGTTGGAATTCGAACATTTTTTCTATTTCTTTTGTATGTAATTAACAATTCATAAAAACAAAAAGAGTGATTATTATCATACACACATACATAATTGCCGACCGGCTTGGCAAAAAAAAATTACATCTCGTGTATTTTCCCCCTTTCCCTTATATCCTTATTTAGAATTATATTTAATTATTTGGCTTTTTTTCATAATTTTTTATGAATTTGACTTTAATTTGTTTAATTATTTTTTCTTTTTTTTTCTTGTATGTATACTTTTATAACTTTTCTTAGAATTATGGTAATTAATTGCCAAGATCTCGGTTTGTGAAATTTTTTTTAAAAAATTATTTTTATTTATTTTAGGAGGTGGTATGATTTATTTATTTGGGTTTATTTTTAAATTTTCTTTGAGAGAATGCCGATGTTTTTTTTTTTTTTTGAAAAAAATGTTATTCGAGAACCCATTCAACCAAAAAAAAATATCAAATATCATCTATAGATTTTTTTTTGTTTTAAAAAAAAAAAAATTAAAAAGTTTTTAGGATATTATTATTTTATTACATTACATTATTTATCATTTTTTCTTCCTCCTTAATTTTGAATTATTTATTTTTATTTATTTTAAATAAAGTTGGAAAAATAAAATCGAAAAAGAAGATTTTTCTTTCTTTTGAAAGTTAACATTGAAAAAATCGCGTCTTTAAAGGACGTAAGATTACGTCAGACGTGATCTCATTTCTTAAGTTTGGTGGGGAGAAAACAGCAACACGTTTTGTTAAGATCATTTTATAATTTTATTTATAATGAAAATGGTTTTTTCTATTTTTTTTTCTTTTTNTNTTTTTTTTTTTTTTTCATTAATATATATATATTACGCGAAATCTATTTTCAAAAACATTTGTTTTTTATTTGAACTTTTTAAAAAAATTATTATTATATATACTGTATATACTGTATATATTTAATTAGTAAATACAGTACGTAAATGAATAATCTGATATATTATAATTGTATTATCCTTTTCTGTACATTCTGTACATTTGACATTTATTTCATACATCTGAAACAATAAATAACTATCTTTCACTCGTTTCACATGACAAGTCGGAAGTTAAAACAACATACGTAATTTATACCAAAATGCCATTATACCATTATACCATTATATACAATAAAACTATAATGTACCCTAAAAATATAAAAACGATCAACTATGACGTATATCACGTGGAATGCAAGAATCAACCCATTTCATTCGAGTTTTCTGGAAATAGATCTACAAATACTTTGCCATTTCACATGAAATATACATTCAAATATTCAAAAGGGCCACTTTCGTTTTAATTATATGTATAAATTTCTTTTTTATATATAATATATATATATAATATATATTAAAAAAGACCTGTGTTGCCTTTTTTATTTTATTCTGTTTTTTTTTTTATTTATTTGTAATCAAAAGTAAATGTTTTTTATACTATATATTTCTTTGTTTCAATGAAGTTTTTTTTTTTTTTTTGCTCTTTTGCATTATTTTATATTATTATTAGTAAACAATAAACAATAATAAAACTTCAAATCTAAATTCTTAATAAAGCTGGAACTAACATTTTTTGATTCAATCTCTTTAAGTGCAATGGAATCATGTGACCATATAGTAAGTATTTTTATTCGCGTTCAAAAACGCAGTATTTTTTTCAGTATTTCGTATAATACCGAGCACGTGATTAAACGCGCGTTGCTAAAAAAAAATCATTTTTGAATATTTACAGAATTTGCCTTGAGTGAATATGTCCTTGCGAAAAAGAACATCACCACAATATTATTACTAATTAATTATTAATAAAGATGTTCACAATAATGAATTATCTACTAAAGTTTTTTTTCAAATATTGTCCTTCCAAACAAATTTTTTCCCACCGAATTATGCTGTACAGATAATATATGTGTATATTTAACGAATCCGCAGGTATCGATAAAAATTTTTATGATATTAAAAAAAGTTTTTTTAAGCAAAAGAAGAGAGAATTTAAAATTTATCCTCATCGACCTCATCCCAGTGCCAACATCATTTAATATTTAGCTTTCCTACTAGTCTTTCCCCGACCACGAGTGCCAATTGGATGCACTTCGAATTCTTGCATCCTGTAATTTTTGCACTTATGCGCATTCGGAAGCTCTTGTATCATTTTCCGAACTGTAGGTTGTGACAATCCGAAATAATCCGGTCCGGAAGCCGCGTTTGAGTGTTTTCTGTTCCGAATGCTGTTGGCCTGTCTAATAACTGGTGTCCATGCACCAGTCGCACTGCTTGCGGTTATAGGGTTTCCAGGTTGATCAGCTGCTTGAACGACAAACTGTAGATAACAAAAGTAAATTAGTCTTACAATGATAACTAAATAAATCAAAATAAAACATATCACTTACTCTCGGATTGTCCCCACCGTCTTCGATACTTGAGGTATATACTGTGTCTCGAGTCGGGTCTATCATACTCAGGTATGGCCTAAACACGTAATAATACAAACAGTTAGATAATGAATTATCTTTTAAAAAAAAAAATTAATATCTACCTGTGTGTAGAATACCCGACTGGATATATATATCGATCGTTGTGGTACGCGGAACGATCATAGACAACAGTTCCTAAATTAAGAATCGTGTGAAGTCCTACTTCGACCGGTAAGACATAATTACCATTCGTGTCCTTATCGACATGATATGCCTTTACGTTCCTCGAACTTGCAGGAGGACGACCGGGTCCACGTCTGGCCGCTGATGATGATGAAACAGCCGGAATATCATTTACGATGTTTCTTGCAATCTGTGCTGTTGGTTTTTCGTTATAAGTGTCAAAAGAATCTTTTGACCGTCTTTGATGATTCTTAGACGATGTGGATTCTTCATATTCTTCATTAATATAATTTGAAGACAATTTATCCAATAAAGAACTATAAAAATCAAAAGTAAATAAAAATATTTTAGTATTAATATAATTTCAAGCGAACAATATATCAATATGTTAATATATTTACTCTCTTTTCTCCTTGCGTTTTCTAGCTTTTTTTATGGCGCGTTCGTATTCTTCGTTTAGCTCTTCGTTCACCTATAAAAAAAGATTAAAGAACGCGAAAAAAATAGACGTTTCAATGTTATTAACTATTGTATATGGAAAGAAAACTAATGAATTTTATTATTGCCTATATATATATATATGTATATATATTTTGCGAAAAAAATTTATACATTAGATATATACTAAAATTTACCTTTTTTAATTCCTTATATCTACGCTTGATTTCTTTGTATTTCTCATACGCGGAAATAGCAGAAGAGCCATTTTGCACACTCGTCTTTGATGGTTGGTTCTTTGGATGTCGACCCATTTTTCAGAAGTGTGAGATAATAAGAGTTCTATAAGAGTTTCAAATAATCGGAGAGTTCTGAGAGAACTTGGACTTCAGAGCGTATAAAGTTGTTAGTTAATTCTTGGCGAGTACAAGTTGTTAAAGCGTATAAAAGATCCTTACTGGATACAAGTCCGGCTCAGAGAAAAGAGAATGAAAACCAAATATGTCAAATTTAGTGAAAGTTCTCGACACGCTTTACAAAGTGCAAGAGTCCTGGGAAGTTCAAAGGTGTAATTTTAACAGCAAGCGTTGGCAAGTAGGATGTAATGTTTGCTTGACCGAATGTATGTGGCTAGATCAGTGAGTTTAGGTGATATACTATTGAATATAATAATAGTCGTTTAGACAAGCGCGAATCCGAAAGTCCAATATATTATAAATTTCCACACAAATTAAGGAAATCGTTGTTCACTCAACTGAATGCTGAAATATAAACAGAAAGATCTAGCGAGATTAGTGATGCCCTTTTGTGGAAATACAAGTTGCTTAGAGTGGCGTGAGCAAGGGTATATATAATCAACACGAAACAACTTGGAATTTGCGGTAAACTCTATATTTAGATAAGTTTGGAGATTTACTTTTGACAAAAAATTAGAGTATTCGAAGTTGTTTAGAGGAATTTGATAATAAATTTTTAAGTAGTCAAGTCTCAACACGAAATGAAAAAAAAAGGTTTTTGCTCGAATAAATGAAAACAAGGGGAAAATTAAAAACAATTTTAATCAATGATTTCTTATTTATATAAATTCTTTATCGATTCGATTGGTCGTCGTCACACATCAGTCAAATATCACATTTTACGCGATTAAAGTTCGCGACGAGCATCCAATGCACAATTTAGTAAACTAAGAATTAATTTAACATATTATTTGCTATTGTTATATTTGACGCTAGTATAACGCCATTAATCAAGCTTTGCTCCAAGGAACTTTGGGGAGATGTTCTGTTAATATTCAAATATCACAAATCACATATATATGAAGCAAGTCTGCAATGTTGCGTTATCACCAAAGGCTTATTCGAAGATTGAGTTACCTGGATGATGGGACCGATACGGTGTCCCATTTAAGACGCGTAATGATTGGTTCATCTCATCAATGATAGATTTAAAACTTTAAAAAAAAAACCCCCTAGCTATTCTCAACAACTGCTCGTTAACCGGGATGATGTTTTACAGAGCGAAATTCTTTAATTATTCAAGGGATTATGTAAATGTATCAAAACGTATGCTTTCGAATGAATCTAAAGACCAAAGCAAGCATCTATGGTCAATGACAATTGTTGAGGTTTATGACCATCAAAAAATTTTATCAATTGTATAATTTCAATCACGTGCTTTTTGCCTAAATGACAATGTAAATAATATATAGGCCGCAAATCTGTTAAGACAGAAGAAAATTTCAGCTATTTCTTTGGTTAAAGAATGCCTTTCTCGTATTTCAAAATATGATGCTAAAATAAACGCTTTTATAGAGGTGCAAAATGAGAAGGAAATACTTGATAAGGCTCTAGAAATTGATGCTAAAGGTTGTGTGAAAAAAATTACATTTGCATTTATGATACTGTTACTTATGATTTACCTTAATATTGTAGGATCATTTAATGGCTCTTTAGATGGAATACCTATTGCATATAAAGATTTATTTTGTACATCTTCCTTACCAACCACATGTGGCTCTTTTATGTTAAAAGGTGCCAAATTGCTGCTACACAATAGTCACGTGATTAATTACTCACCTTCTAATTTACTTTTCAATAGATTTTAAATCACCTTTTAATGCCACTGTTGTAAATTCTCTTGAAGAGGCAGGTGCCATCATGGTTGGAAAAACAAATATGGATGAATTTGGAATGGGGTAAATATGTGAAGAAAATACGTAATTTTCTAATCATTTACTTTACCTTTCAAATCATAAATATCAAATCTTCAAAGTGCAGCAAATGTATATAGTGCATATGGTCCGGTATATAATCCTCAATCAATTCTTTTTGATGAAAATCATTTTGAAGAGAATGATGGAGAACGACGTGTTGCTGGTGGAAGTTCAGGTGGTAGCGCGGCAGCAGTTGCATCTGGAATGTGTTTCGCGTGAGTTGATTGTTATTATTTTTCTGAATTGTGTTCAAGATTCTCAATAATAAAAAAAAAACTTTACAGCGCATTAGGTTCTGATACTGGAGGATCAGTTCGCCTTCCTGCTTCATATTGTGGTGTAGTTGGATTCAAACCTTCTTATGGTCAATGTTCTCGATGGGGACTTATTGCATATGCTAACTCGCTGGATACAGTTGGCATTTTGTCAAGAACAGTTAATGATGCTCAGATTATTTATGGTTAGTTTTTTATATTTTAAAAATGGTTACAATCAACACATCTTATTATCTATCTATATATATTGTCATCCGTTCTATAGATGTGATATCAAAATATGATGTGAATGATTCAACATCAATAACTCCGGAAGTTCGTTCCATAAATTCCTCCATACCATCATTTTTTAAGTTGAATTCTAACACCAATGATCTAAGAGGATTGCGCATTGGTGTTCCTAAAGTAATTGTACTTGTATATCTATCTTTATATTGTAATGTTTTCATGTCTAATTAGTTTTATAAAACTATAGGAATATTTCGTATCAGAACTTAGTGAATCTATTATTGATTTATGGAAGAAAGGGATTTCTTACCTCAAATCTCATGGTGCATCGATCGTTTCAGTATCATGTCCAAATACGAGACACGCGTTATCAGCTTACTACATATTGGCACTCTCAGAAGCTTCTTCTAACCTAGCACGATTTGATGGAGTTAGATATGGTATATTTTTTTTTATTTATTTTACAACTATTCTTTCCAAAAAGTCGCAATAATTCTTCTTATTAGGTTATCGAAATGAAGATTCGAATCAAAAGGATGGTTTGATATATGCTGATACAAGAGAAATATTTGGCAAAGAAGTTAAAAAACGTATAATTTTGGGAACATATACTTTAACTGCAGGGTAATTAACCACACCTTTATCAATAATATAAAAATTTATAATAACTTTTTTTCTATTATGAACTTTAGATCATACGGAAATTACTTTCTTCGAGCACAAAAAATTCGTAGAATGATAAAATCAGATTTTGATCGAGTTTTTAAAAGACCAAATCCGTTGCATCCTATTAAAAAAGACTTGAAATTTGATGATGATAATAAAGTTGATGTTTTAATAACTCCAGTTGCTATTTCTACTGCACCAAAAGTTGAAGATTGTTTGACAACTAACGTAAACAATTTTGTAAATACCTATGTAAATGATGTTTTAGTCATGCCTGCAAGTTTAGCTGGTAAGTCTAATATTTACTTTTTTTAAAAAATTTAAAATTTAATTGGTATTTTCAATTATTTGTATAGGAATTCCTGCAATTAGTATACCTTTTGGTGTATCATCAATTGACGGATATCCGATTGGGTTGCAATTAATAGCACAATATGGGGATGAAAACACTTTATTGGGAGTAGCAAAAGTTTTAGAAAAAGGAGCAAATTAGAAATAAAGGGTCTGATCTCCTTAGATTATTTATTTATTATAAAAATCTTTTTTTAAATAAATGTTTATTATTTCTATTTCTACACAGATAAAAAAATTACTATATTATATATTATTAGTAACAAATTGTTTTATCAAGTAAACCATGTAAATGATGTGATAATGAAACACTTTAATTTTGTCCTTGATTGTTTAACATAAAAATCACCTTTTCTTTTAAGAATTCCCTCAAAATAAATTTGATTGATAGAGTAAATATTTATAATATCAATCAGAAATAAAAATCTTTCGTCAACCCATAAGTTGTGAATTGTCTTCTGGCGGATATTTTGACTGACAAAATGTCATTAATCTTTTAATTGATTGGATCCATTTACGCGTTGACTCATCGTTAAGTACATGAGCAACCTGCGCAGAGAAAATTTTTTCACGAGCAGAACGTTCGTGAATACTATACAAAGTAAAAATAAACCATCAATAAGACAGTAAGATACTTAAATCATGAATAACATCATTTCAGTTTATAAATACGTACCCAACCATAGTAACACCTTATTGAAAAAAAAACAAATATTAAATTAGAATAAAGTAAGTAAACTAGAGATTTTAAAATCTCAAAGATCTTGAGACATACCAATAGGCCAAGGTGCATTCCCAATAGATAATCGTAAATATGCATCGTTCGCATTCATGTATTCGCGTTTCTGCATATAATGTGTGATTTCTGTCACACGAGCTAGTACATCTGGTTCTATTGACTATAAAAAAAAAAAAAAAATTTAGATTATTTCAAGGAAACGTAAAACCTTTCTAAATTATAATAAATAATCAAAAGATACCTTTTTTTTAAGACTTCTGAAAAAAGGTTGCATGTACTCATCTGTTTGTTTTTGTGTAGCAGCAGCAAGTTTACCTTGCACGCTTCTCTTAACATGATCTGGACGATTGTTCATTTCTTGCTCCCATTCACGAATCAACCGCTAATTAAAAAGTGTTATTAATCTCATTCACTTAATAAAGTCAAAATATATATATATAGTAACCTTTAAAAAGGTATAGATAAGGATATAAAGCTTGTCCGGATCCTTTTCTAAGAGTTCAATACTGATCGGAGTATTATCCTAATATGAAAGATACAAATTAATATGTGATCTCCGATAATTTATTTATGATATCTCATAATCTTAATAAATTAAAATAAATTGGGTATACCAAAACAGAATCATCAGTTGTTTTCTTTTTCTTTGAAGTTCGGCTTTCTTCTTCATCCTGTTGCTTTTTCAAAGCCTCTAAATCTAAATTGGTGTCCATTTCTTCCAAAGTCCTCATAAAATCATTACGTTGACCCTTATTTAAACATTGATAGTTAGAATGAAAAACATTGGTTTGAGAATAATCCAATAACAATAAAATTAAATAAGTATTCTACCTCTGTTCGTTCTTCAATGAGTTCAAGAGCGCGTAAACGTGTTTTACGATCTTTATCAGATTCACCGAAAAGTCTAATTGGCTGACCCTTTGCTCTTAAACGTCGAACTACTTCTTCTGGTGAAATATTAAATGTATCACTTCCATCATTCTGATCGAATACAAAATAAATAAATTAATAAGCAATATGACATATTTTAACAACATATTTTATAATCTGATTTTTTACCTCTTCTTTCTGACCTTCACTATCTGAAGCAGATTTTTCTGCTTTTTCTTGTTCTGCAAGTAATAAAAGCTATTATTATAATACAAAAATTAAATAAACAAAAAAGGTTAAATTTGTTTCTTACAAATTAAGTGTATAAGATTAAATTTATACTATACCGTTTTATTCTTTTGCCTTTTTTTTTCCTAAAAAGAGTGAAGTATTTTAGTTAATAGATAAAATAAAAATTGTAAAAAAGTTCATGCCTTAAGCACCTCACGTTTTCCTTCTATTTCCGCTTGTTCGGCCAAATATTGCTCTTCTCTTCTTTTCTCTATATCTGATCGACGAACATACTTCTTTTTCTTAGGTCCTTGTTCCTCTGATTGTATGTTTTCAAGTAATTTACGCTTATTTTCGATTTCTGCTTTTAAAAAATTCATATTGAATTTGACGATTTAACTGATATTTACTCAAATATATATAAATTATCACGTGATAATATAGAGTATAAAACACATTACACGTGCGGTTACCTTAGCCTTAAACGCGTAAAATTATATTATACCATTCAAGCATCTTTGTAATGGGATCGTTCTTTCAGGACCAAGGCGTCCGCTTTAAGTCTGCAAAGGATTCTACTTTAAACTTACCATGGATAGAAAAATAGTAAGTTAGATGATAATGATATCTATCCCATCGCTTTTTAACGTAACTTATATATTCGTTTTAGCCGACCGAAATCCTTAAATAATATAAGTGCTCAAGAAGATACTTTAATTACTTTGAAAAATTCCAAAGATAACGTAAGTTATTAATAGTTTATTTACAGTTTGAGGATTTTATAAAGCTTACGTATCTATTTTTTTTAAAAAAAAGTTACCTCATATGTTATTTTATGGACCTCCGGGTACCGGAAAAACTTCTACGATCTTAGCGCTTGCACGTGAACTTTTCGGGTATAAATTAATACTATATAATTAAAATTTATATTCATAATAATTAAATATTGGATATGTTGACTTTGGTATAGCCCGGAATTGATGAAATCTCGTGTCTTAGAATTAAATGCTTCGCATGAGCGCGGAATTGATGTGATTAGAGAGAGAGTGAAGAACTATGCACGATCATTTATTATTAGCGATAGTGATAGGTAATTGTATGTGAGCTTTTAATTTATACATTTCATTATATGTTTAACTTATTATTACATTTTGTTATTTAGGAATAATCAGTGTCCAGGTTTTAAAATTATAATATTGGATGAAGCTGATTCTCTAACAAAAGATGCCCAAGAGGCATTGAGGCGCACAATGGAAAAATACTCCGAGCTTACTCGGTTTTGTCTTATTTGCAATCAAATATCTTGGTAGGTATATTAGAAATTATATTGTGGCTTTAACATATTGTCAATTCGTTTAACGTAATAAACCATAATGTTTTAGCATCATTCCTGCGCTAAAATCTCGTTGTACGTTATTTCGATTCAAGAGCATAGGCATTGATAATATGAGAAATCGCCTTACGTATATATGTGAGCAGGAAGGAATAGATTATTATCCAGAGGTAACAATTCCTTATACGTGTAAATTTTACGTGAATAATAATAAGGTTACGTAACAAATTCTGTATTCAATCTATTAGGCAATGGATGAATTGATTAAAGATTCTCAAGGAGATCTAAGAAAAGCTATATCTTGGCTCAACAATGCATCTAAACTTCACAAGGATGATAGAGTCACAGTCGATACAATTAAAGAAACTGTCGGGGTAAAAATCGACTCTAATTTCGATACTATAAAGGTATCTTGTTATGTCATCGATCATACGTACATATTCATATTTACTTTTAAATAAATAGATTGTACCGGATGACATAATTAATGGTTTGATTGAAAGTGCTGCAAGCAAATCTTATGACAAAATTCAAGAAACTGTAAATGATGTCATTGCATCTGGGTATTTTGGAAAGCAAGTAATAGAACAGGTAAAGTCGGAACGCTCGTACTTTGTTTTAAAACAACAATGTAATTTATTTTTATTAATCTTTTCTTAGGTTTTCTTGAAAGTTCTACAGGATTTACGAATTAATGAAGATCATAAATGTAATATAGGGGAAAGTTTAGGTATAATAGACAAGCGATTGGTTGATGGAGGTTGTGAACTTTTCCAAGTTCTTTCTTTGATGTGTGCAATTTCTAAAAATATGGACTAGAAAATTATATTCATGGGAAATATAAAATTATTACGTCGAATTACGATGAGACTAACTATTAACCATTGGAAATTATTATAATAAAATTTTCTAATTATAAAATGTATACTTAATGTACACGTCCTGACGACATATAAACTAGAAGTTATTGAGTGCATAGAGGAAATATTCATTTCATTGACCAAATATGAAATATTATGGCCGTTCCAAGTTTCGAGACGATGTTTGCGTACTGTACTATCACGTGATCATGTGATATGAATTATTGACCCTGAAATTAAATATATTATTTGCTTTAAAATCGAGTCATATGAAACATTGAACTAATTAACAGACAATTAGAAATATTCTGTTATTGTCATTGTAAAATTGCTCTTGTCTGTAAGCTGATATATTCATACAACTCAAGAGCACATGATATTCTGATATTCTATCGATTTACTTGTGTGAAATATTCGATTATGGTTACCACCAAAATTATTTTTTTTTAATATGTAAATGATCTTCGGATGACATTTCCCCTAGATAGATAGCTAATGCATTGTATGACGATTATAGATAGTATCAGATCGAACTCGTATTACTCATATTGTCACGTAAAAATTCTTACATAGTCCATATAAATTCTCTATGCGTAGTATGCACATAATTTAAATCAGTCAAAAGCCCGAGTTGACCTTCTAACAACATGCGAGTATCCTTTTTGGGTAATTAACAACTGTAACGCGGATTTATAAAATTTCATTTCACGTGATCATGTGACCTTGTTGCTAATTCTAAAAAAAAGGTGTATCGTATAACTATACTTTCGCAACGAGTGATCCGTGTCTTTTTATAAAGAAAAAAAAAACAAACACAATAATTTTTTGAAATCAATTAAAAAAAAACACTTTTAAAAATGAAACGCTATCACTATGTATACATATTAATTACGCGTCTTTTTAATATAACTTTATACATTAATATTATAATTTGATGATATAAATCAATAAAACAACAACTCTATTACTCTATGTGAAGATATTTCACATTTTTTATTATAAAGAAAGTCAACTAAATTATCAAAAAAGAATCGTTAATCTAAAACGTGATTTATTGTGGATTTTCATTAGGATTTGGGTTTGGGTTTTGATTTGGGACTGGATATTTTAATTGATAATCTCTTTCACGTTTAAAGAGTAAGATATGAGGTTCAGGAGAGTGAATTAAATAATGTTCCCAACCTTGAGATTGAATTACACCAAGACTCCTCCATTCATCTTCTGATAGCAATGTATTTTGAGGTAAGAACTGAGAAATTTCTTTTGGTAAAGTAACATGTCTATATTCGGAAATATCATCGTAATATCTTGGAGAATAATAAATGAAATCGGCGTATTCCCTTATATAATATTCTCTGCGTTCTTCATATGTAGCATTTATTAATTTTTCTTCAATTTTACGACGTTCCTCTTGAGTAAGTTTCTTTTGCTCTGGCTGTTGCTGTTGTTGTTGGGGCTGTTGTTGGGGCTGCGGCTGCTGTTGTTGGAACTGTTGTTGGGATCGTTGTTGAGGCTGTTGTTGATGTTGCTTTTGTTGAAACCGTTGCTGTTGTTGTTGGACCTGTTGGACCTGTTTTTGTTGGAATTGTTTTTGTTGAAGCTGTTGTTGCTGGAGATGTTTTTGTTGATGTTGTTGAAGCTGTTTTTGTTGGATATGTTGGAGATGTTGCTGTTGTAGTTGTTGGACGGGAGGCTGGCCTTGCATGGTGAAGTATTCTCGTGTTTTTTTTTTAATGTGGAGAAAGCTACAAAGTTATATAAGTAGTGGTTAAAAAAAGCACGTAAAATAAGAAAGTTAGAAACATTGAACTAAGGAATTAACATTACAAAGTAGACTTTTTTGTGACCCAGACTTGCACTTTTATATAAAAAAACAAAACGTCGGGAGGATTCGCGTTTTATATCACATGACTATTCAATTTCAGTTTCACGTGATTTAACATACACTTTATCACGCCGCTGTTTTACCATCAAATCAACCAATTACAATTTTGACAATGCTGCGCCACGCCGATTGTCAGTAAACAATGAAACTCTACTCTGAACAAAACAGCTTCTTGTTAAAAGTCGAAAGTTTTGTAAAGGAAAATATGGCACAGCCTCCAAATGTGCCACAAGCACAATCAAAGGATCAAGTGCCGAGAGATTCTAGAGTTATGCAGCTTATATTACAAGCTGCAGGAGTTGAAGATTATGAGCCAAAAGTTGTTCAACAACTTTTAGAATTTGCTCATCGTAAGTAGGGTGTTAAATAATATATGTTTTTTTAGGTTATTTGTAAATTTAATTCTATAGTTTATTTTATTGATCTTTTATGTCAATAGGATATACAGTTGATGTAATTCAAGATGCTTTAGCGTATGCTGAACATGCAGCAAAGAATGATATTGATATCGATGATGTAAAACTTGCGATTCAAGGTCGTATTACTCATTCATTCACTGCACCACCAAGACAAGAGGTTCGATATATATTCTTGATACTTTTTTTTTTTACAATCATGTAAAAAAAAAAACAAAAAAAATGAAATAATTGATATTTTCCTTCGGATAATTTGGATATATAGTTTTTGGCGCAACTTGCTAAAGAACGTAATAAAGAACCATTACCGCCTGTACCGGAAAAATATGGATTGAGATTACCACCAGATCGTCATTGTTTAACTGCTGTTAATTTTCAGCTTATACCCGAGGTGAATACTTTTTATTTTTATTTTATTTTTATTTATTCTTGTTCTATTTGTTTTATCTTTTTCGTTTTATTTCGTTTTTAAGAACCTTCCTTTCACTATACTTAAAATAAATTATTTTCTTTAAATTTAAGCCACCACCTGGTCATCTACAAAAGGAAGATTCGTCATCAAATATAGAAATATCACAAATTTTACCGGAAGATAATGATGATGATATGATGGAAGTTCTTTCATATAATAATAATGCTAGAGAAGAATCTGTTCCAGCAACGACTTCAACAGTACCAAATGCAGACTCAGATTATGATATGCATGAATCACCCGAACAAATTCCTACTACCACTGCTACTACAACAACTACAAATAATGATTGGAAAAGAAGACCTGAAGATGATGATTATGATTTTTAATTTTTTAATATATATATAATTTTTTTTTTCTTTTTTTTTTGAAATTATAGATATTATCATAGAATGGACTTTATTATGTAAATTTATTTTTAAAAATAAAAAAAATAGAAACTAAATGTATTGAAAAAAAAATTAATATTTAGAGAAAATGAGTTTTTAACATTAAATAAAAAATTTAACGTAAAAAAAAGCAAAAAGTAAATACTTGATAACAAATAGAAGTGCAATCAAAAAAATTAGGTATTATCCTTGATCCTCTCTAAAAAGATAGTAGTTGAATATGATGATTTTATAACGGTTGTACAACATAAAAACGTGATAGGTGCCATCACTTCCATTTTTCTTATTTGAAAATTTATTTGTCACATACCTATTTGTCACATGGTACTATGAAAAATCACGTGATCGAACACGGTACAGAATTATTAGTTTTTTTTAAGTAATCAATTGATAAGATCAAAGATTCCTTCGTGACGGAGTTTTAATGAAACAATTAAACAAAGATTCAATTGACTTGTATTTATATCTTTTATAAATTAATAAATTTGTTATTATTAACATACATTAAATTATATTGAGTAAATGAATTAAGTTAACCAATCTAGATATAAGTAATAATAATAGTCTTACAACAAGTTAGAATTATTAAAACAAATTTCCTGAACAATATTTTAAAAGAAAGAAATAAAATACAATATACAAATTTTATATTATTTTTACTCCGAATATTTTCATTTCATTAACCTTTATCAATTATTAATTACTTTCATCTATTTTCAATGCATTAAAAATTAATTGATAAAAAATTCAAAAATATTACATGTAAAAGTACAAATAATTACCTTCAAAATTAATATTGAATTCAGTAAAATCTACATTTTGAGATTCTATAAAAATAAAAAGAATAATTATATATTAAAAAATATTTATAATTAAAATTAAGATAATAAATTATAATTACCTGAAATATCATAAGCATTTTTGGGTTCTAAAAGATTCTTATAATCTAAAAGTCTATTTGTGTAAACCGCTTAAGGATGTGTAGTATCAGTAGATGTTGTTAAAGATAATAACTTTTTATTAATTTCATCTGCTTCTTTAATTTGCTTATTAAATACTGAATTAGATCTGACTTCATAAGCTTCTTCATATAATTTTCATATTAATTTTTGACATTTATCTACTTTAAGTCATTTTGAAGGGTCTGCATCCCAACATTGTTCAATTATATTTAATAATAATTGAAGAATTTTATAATTAGACCTTGGTCTCAATCCATGACAAATTCTGGTAGCTAAGAATTCTTTGTGAACCATATTATGATAAGGAGACAATCCTATGCAAATTTTATATGCAATAATTCCAAATCCATAAATATTACTTGCTTTAGTATATTCCCTCTTAAAACTTCAGGAACTACATAAGGTAATACTTCATATATTTGTTTATTATCTGGAGTAGGTTTTACATTTGCTGGTCGATATAATCCAAAATCAGTAATAAAAGCCAAAATGTAGCCACAAGATTCTTTTACTAATATATTTCCACAATGAAAATTTTGATGAATTAATTTATGAATTTCATTAAGACCTTGTGTAATACAATGTAAACAATATAATTTTGTTTTCCAATTCAATGAATCAAAATTGTTATTTAAGTATTATCTTAAATTACTATCTTTAAATTCCATTACCATTATAAAATTGTTTGTTTTTGAATCTTTACTAATACCGTAACAGTGAGTTATACAACTACCCATTAAAACATGTTTTTCAACCTGAAAGAATATTTATATAATGATTAATAGTCATCAGATAACATTTACATTTAAAATTTATAGAAAAATATCTTACTTCTTTTAAAAATTCAATTGTAATACCTTGTGAATTATGTAAACATTTTAAAGCAACTTCTTGATTTTTATATCTTTCCCATCGATTATTTTTAGGAACCCAATAACATATAGATCTAATTTTACAAATTGCTTTATAAGTAGTTCCAAAATTTCCCTTGGCCAAATATTCAACATTTTCAAATCTATTATATTCAATCCATTCTAAAGCTTCGCAATAATTTCTAGCTTTCAATTGTACTCTTTGAATAAGATTATCAACATAATGATTTTCACTAGTCCAATTTTTAAAATTTTGTTGAAAATGTTTAGCACTACAAAAATTACACCAAAAATAATAAGTATTAACTTGTTTACATTCTTTACATAAACTGAACCATAATATTTATAACAGTTTTTTAATTCTGTATTTAATATTAGTTTATCAGTTAAAGATTTTTATACTTCCATTAAATCCTCATAATAATATGAAAAATTTTTTATTTGCTCAATTACATCATCATTGAGTTTAATTTCTTCCATATTGAATAAATTATTTATTAAAAAATTGGAATTCTCATTTTGTACCAGAGAAATTTTAATTTGTTCCGATTGTAAAAAAGACATTTATATAATATGATACTACTAAAATTAGTATCTCATGAATATTTATTAGTGTCAAAAAATACACGTTACTGTCAGATAATTTAGTTATGTAAAATTAGCGGATAAACTCTAAGTCACTACTTGAAGTATTCAGACGCATCATAGTAACAATAGAAAATGTTCTCATTCCTTAATACAGTCGATCTCCTTTATAAGTATCTTTTATATAAGCACTCCCTTCCTTAAAGCACAAATAATTTAGTCTGAACTTTTTTTATATAGAAAATGTCTCCTTTATAATTACTTTATTAATTAAAAATATAATCACATTAATTATCAGTCCCATATCATAGTAAATATAAGAAAAATTTCCTATTTATAAGTACACTACCTAGACAAAAGTAGCGGACCTTATTTTTTAACTTAATTCTTAGAACTGTACATAATAATTTGGGCTGAAATTTTAACATGTGTTAGTTTACATCCTATGTAAACAATGATGTAAACATTACTTTATTTATAAACATATTTCAAATGTGATCGATAAAATAGGATTTTGTATTACTTTACACTATGTCCGATTTAACAGAGGCTGAACGCAACCAAATTATTGGCNTTTTNAAGGGTNGTGCNACAAAAGCAAATATTATTAAAATGCTTGGCTTTTCTAAAACCACAGTTCTCCGAACTATTCAAGCCTTTTGTGAAGAAAAAAGTCTTAAAACTCAGCTATGAAGCGGCCGCCCAAGACTTTTAAATTGTGAATACCAAAAGTACTAAAAAAAATTGTTAAAGCTAATAGTCACTAGTCAGCTGAACAAATAAAGAACAAATTTCAAGAAAAAACTGAAATTCAAGTTTCTACTAAGATAATAAGAAGAAATTTGCATGAGCTTAATATTTTTTCTCGTATTTTAGCATGCAAATCTCTTCTTAGTAATAAACAAAGAGAAAATCGCTTAACCTGGTATATTGAAAAAAAAGACTGGTCTNTTAGGAAATGGAAGTCAGTTATCTGAAGTGATGAGAGTCACTTTACAATTTTTAAAAATGATGGTCCAGGTTGTGTTTGGAGAACTCCTGGAACATGATTCAATGTTAAAAATATGGTTCCTACAGTAAAACATAATGGTGGAAGTGTTATGATGTGGGGGTTGTTTTTCAGGAAAAGGATTGGGACCGCTAGTAAAAGTTGATGGAAAAATAAAACATCATAATTATATTCAAATACTTGAATTATATTTACTTCCATTAATTAATAATAATTTTAATGAAAAAAATTATTTATTCCAAGATGATAATGTCCCAGTTCATACTGCTAAAAATGGTAAAAAATAGATTAAAGCAAAAAAAATAAAAATTTTGGAAAATTGGCCAAGTCAGTCACCTGACTTGAACTCCATTAAATATTTATAGTCAGAGCTGGAAAGGCGCATTGGAAAATGTCCCAGACCTGCAAAAAATATGAAGGAATTGGAGCATGCTTTGCATGAAGAATGGAATAAAATTCTGAAGTACATTTTAACAAATTTAATTGAAAGCATGCCATACCAGATAGAAGCGTATATTAAAAATAATGGCTAGCCAACCAAATATTAGTTTTATATATAGTTAACCTAATAACAGTTAAAATTTTGACATAATTATTATGTACATTTTTGAGTAATTAATAAAAATATGAGGTCCGCTACTTTTGTCTAAGTAGTGTATACTAATCATGTGATCTGATAATATAACTGATAAGGTACGTATTTTTACGCAGTTTGCACAACTTGTACAGTTTTATTTACAACTATGCCATCTATTTGGCAAATTTGTACTGCTATTAGTATTGATATAAAGAAAGAAATCTGTGAATACATGCTAGCAAATCCTAATATGAAACAAGCTGCTGTTGCTTTATTTTTTAATGAAAAAATAATAAAAAAAATTAGGACCTAATCTTACTAATATTGAACTTGTTTACCTTTTACCAAATATAACTGTTCATCTTCAACCTATAGATGCAGGTATTATTTATAGTTTTAAAGCCAAATATAAGCAGAAGTTTTGTAAACATTTAATTCGTCAATTTGATTCTGGAATAGATTATGTAAAGTAAGTTATAAACTNAAAACTATTTTTTTTTATAAATAAAATATTAACTAATATTAATTATTAAATTTAGAAACAAGTTAAATATTAAGGAAGCAATTGATTATATTACTAAAGGGTGAAATAATATTACTCAAAAAACAATACAAAATTGTTGGATTAAAACAGGTATACTTCTATTTTATGATGATGATGATGATGTAGATGAAAAAGAATCTGAATTAAATGTAGATAATAATGAAATCGAAGATCTTCTTAATTATTTGCCAGAGTCTGATGATATAATAGAATACTTTTGGATATTTGATTATGAAGTTCCAACTGAAGAAAATCTTACAGACGAAGAAATTATTAATTTAGTACAAAGTGATAAAGAAAATCAAGAAGCAGAAGAAGAAGATGATGATGAAATACCTGTAGTATTAGTAAAAAAAGCAGTTAGTGGGTTGAAAACTTTTATTAATTTCTTTGAATAACAAAGTGATATTAAATATAATAATGAAGATTTACGTATTTTTAGAAAATATTTACAGAAGTTAGAGAGAAAGAGTTTAATTTGAAAAAGTAAAGCACACTTGATTTATTTCTTAATAATTGTGGTATGGAATAATTGTATTTTTTTTTATTTGTTTTAATGTAATAGGATAATATAAAATTATATTTTTACAGAAATAAGAAAATAGGGGGTAGTTACGCAAATTTTTTTAAAATAAGATGTATAAGTTGTACGCGTTTTTTTGTATATGTTTTTGTGTAAGATAAAAGTCTATATAAAGAATAAAAATTCATAGGGGGTGGGGGAGAATTATGTCTTTTTATGCATTTATTATTGAAATTTATTAATGATTTCAGTTATAATAAAACTTTATGAATTTTCATCCAATTATTATAATTAAAGATTTATTTAAAANGTAATTAAAATNNACANNTTATAATACAATTATAATTTAATTTATATATGTAAAAAATAAAATTATAATAACTTAAAAATGATAAAATTTTTAAAATTTTATGAATTTATTAATGTTTTACTAATAAAAAAAATTTTTTGTATATAATCACATCAAAACGAAAATTATCTATATGTGTGATTATATAAAAAAAATCTCACTATAAGTACACCTCTTTATAATCACACCATTTGCCAGTCCCAAGGGGTGTGATTATAAAGGGGGTCGACTGTATTTAGGTGAATAATAATTCTGATGTATGATCTATTGAAGAAAAGTCAATTTGATGATATCTATCAATTTCAAGTCCGATAAAAAATTTTTTATTAACAATATTATGTGGTTGGACTATCATGTGGCGTTCGGTAAAACTTTGATACTGTGGCTGCGACTTGGCTGCGCCGGAAGTTTTATTTATATTACAAAGCGTGATCAAATTTTGGATATTATATTCTCTGACTTTCGTTTTTATTTTTATTTAGCAAAGTTTGAATTACAATGTTGTCTAAGTGCTGTTTCTGTATTGGTCTTAGGTAAAGTAATTTAAAAGTTTTATGAATAAGTTTAAATTAGTGGTCATTAATTAACTGTATTGATGAGTTTTGCATTTCATTGTTTTTAGGGCCGCTACTCTTATATTAGCCTCTCTTGGGACTGTAAGCATTCGTTAGAAAGTTATATTTATCAAGCAATTTTTTCTTTGGATAATATATTCATTCGTTTATTTGTTATCCATTCTATTTTATTTTACAGTTAGCTTATTTATCCAATGCGTATCATTTATCAATCTTGGCAGGCAAATTTGGTTTCTTTTATAGTGTTTTATCTACATATTATTTAGGTGCTACTTTTGCATGTATTGCTGGTATCATTGGTGTATTAAAGGTAAGCATTCTCAACTATAAAAAGTTATTATTTACGATATTTAATTAATATACTAATCGAAATATTTAATTTAGAATAACACTAAATATGTTAGAATTTATGCCATGTTCTATTGGTGGCAACTTATGTTAGGATTTACAGTTTCAATTGTATTTTCAGTTGTAGCATTTTATTTCGATAAAGATGTTTGTGAACAATTAATTGAAGAACCTGATCTTGATATGGATATGGAAAGTTGTATGAATTGGTATATTAAAACCGTTTCCACAATGGTCATTATGCTTGCATTAAGTTGTATAATTGACGTAAGTATATTTATATCATACACATTTTTTTTATGGCAATTATATCGTTCGTTCGATTATTCAATTACTGAAAACTTTTTTTTTTTTAATGAACAATAAATTCATAGCTTCATTTCTGTATGGCAGTTTGGGCTTACTATCAAAGACTTAAAGTTGAACAACAATATGGTGATATTGGAGGTTCAAGTTATATTGTATATTACACTCCTATCCCTGCTTATACCGTTGTTCCTCCACCTGCTTATGATTCTGTTCCTTCTGTTGATTCAAAAGCTGCTTCAAATATTCAAAGCCAAAGCAATAATAAGCAATAATTTCTTAGTAAATTCCATTAGTTCTATATTAATACTTCCTTTTAGAATATGTTTTTAGTGTTTTTTTGGTGGGTTTGAGTGTTTTTTTAGTGTTTTTAGTGGCTTTTTTGTCTTTTTTTTCTTTAATCTTTTTATTATTTTTCATTCATCAATGCTAAGTATAATATATATTAAATAAATAAATGCATTTTTTTAAATTACAATCATTATTATTATTATTATTTTGCGTTTATTTTATCGTACAGTAGTAAAATTACTAAATTTTATTATTATTACGTAATTAGAGTGAATCACAGCAGATCTACATTCTACAATAAATAACAAAGGAAAGGAATAAGAAATATTAGATAATCTTTTTGATAGACAAAATATGATATATGTTTTTCTTCACACGCTCTTAGTTTATTTTAATCGCGAAAATTCATAATGTCTTTTAGATCATCTTTAAATAACTTTTCACGTAAAAATGGGGAAGGAAGTGGAGCTACGGAAGATTTATCAGATCCTTTTGTTAACCCTGCGGTATTAAATCGTTATAAACGGTTGGTTTTTTTTATATTGATGCAATTTTTATTAATCTTAGAAGAATAATAAAAAACAATAAAAGCAGGTTTCTTATTACTACTAACTGAAATTATTATTTTGTATTTAACAGATCTTTTCGAGCTTTGCGTTTTGCTTTAGAAAAAGCAGACGTACGTTGCCCACCTAATGCCATGAAAGAAATAATAAATTTTCACAGTCCATCACTAAAAGTTTGTTTAGATTGTTTTGATAATACGAATATTAAAAATGATGGTACTTTACAAGGTTTAGCTAGTGAAGCACTTCAATTGAATATAAGAGCAACACACTATCTGATGAAAAGCTTTGAATCAGAATATGACAATTACCATCGATTGGATAACGGAGAATATTTATCCAAATTACTGGAATTTTATTATGAAGAGCGTCTTAATGTGATTAAAATTTTAAGTATATTATTTTATTATTATGGAGATACAAATTGGTATTATTATGATTCAGCAGAAGATTTTATGGAAAATCTTGATTTAGAAGAATTTATGGATCGAGTTTTTGATCAATTTCAAGAATTGGCTGATATTGGTGTACAAGCATTCATACCAGAAAATATGAAAGAATTTGGTTTTTCATGTCAATATATTAAAGAACAAATAGAAATTTTAGAATTATTATGCTTGATATATAAAAGACAAATTCCTCGACAATCAACAAATAAATATTTGATAAGATTTCTGACTCATTGTATGGAAACAAAATTTGGATATAATCAATTTCTTACATTACATATTCACTCAAATGGACATGATATGTTAACTCAAGTCAATCATTTTACTCAAATTCTTATGGTCATAATGGCTTTAGTTGAATTCAATTTCACAGAAATTTTCCCTTCTGTTCATACAAAGAATAAACGAGCGGCTTCATCAAATGATGTTAGAAGAGTTACTGAGAGGGTATTAAACATGGATAATGATCCGTCCAATGGAATATTTCTCTGGTTATGGGCTTCGTATTTAACACATATACAACATTTTTATGATGAAACAAATTGGCCAAATGAATATGAAGATCTAGAAAGTTACTTTAATAGTATGATTTCAGCAAATGCTGCAAAAGCTTATGGCTTAAATGTTTTAGATTCTATATATAATATTTTTAAAGGACCATGTTTTAGACCAGAAGAATTAAACGTAAAAGGATATAAGAAAATTTTTAAAACTTATTTTATTTCAATATTTGAAGCATTTAAAATACAAGAGATTCCAAAACATCAACTCCTAGTAGAATGTTTTGCACAAGTATTTGTTGAAGGTGGTCCATGCAGTGAATTTTTTAAGGAGGACTCCCTTTATGAAAAACGAACTTCTTTATTTAATTGGGCGATTTCTAAGTTTCCTCAAAATTTTCATCCACTGATGCGATTATATACTGCATTATCTGGAGATAGAGATTCGGCCGAAGAAATATTTGTCTTATTGGAAAATTTTTGTCAGTGTTGTTTTGTGGTTCGCGATGATCAAATTAAATTTGTAATAAATAACGAAAATAGAGTTTATGCCAAGCAACCAATCAAGCTTTTTGAAAATATTTATCAAGATGTATTTACAATTCCAGAAAATACACCCGGTTATGTAATTGAACAACTTAATGGAAATAAATTAGTTCAATGGAATATCAAATATTCTGGATGGCAACTTTTTTTGGAAATGTTGGAATCGTTTCCTTTAATACAGGGAAGGCCTTTTGATTATGATCCTACTTTAACTGATGATCCAACTACATCGCGAATCAAGGAAATATTACAACTTTTATATGCACTTTTATCTAATTCTCCGGATTTAATTGAAAAAATATTCAATCATTTGGAAACATGCTATCAAGATAATAAACCTCACAATGATCTTGCATTTACAATCTTTGCAGTTATTGAATATGTTATGAATAACGTTCCTGATGTTCTAGATTTCGTTACTGCAGGGTTACAGTGTATTAAAGTATTATTACCATATTTTAAAAGTAGGATCTCATCATATCTTATACAATCAGGATTTTTACCAAATTTAACTTTGAATATTTCGAATGATTGGATGGATGATAACACACAATTTATTTGTAAATTACATCATTTATTGTTACATCAAGAATGTGTTGGAGGTCGTTATCCAATTACGATAGCTGTTTTAGATCTCGCTATTGAATTCTTTAATCATGTGGATGATTTTGATTCAGAAAAGAATCAAGAATTATGGAATGACTCAAAGAGCATTCTTCTTTCTTTTACTTCTTATATTTTGAATGTTATTTTTGTATCTTATGATCGATGGAGATACAAAAATGAACTAGAACGTATCCAAATCGGAATTAAGTGTTTGACGGTTTTCAATAAAATTTTGTTAGGTTGTCCTCCGGGATCTAAACTTCCTAATTATTATGATATTACGAAAGATATATCAAAGGATTCTTTACGAAATCCTCTTCAGGAATATTTATGGGATCATTTTATGATGAATGAAGGTTTATATCATGTTTTACCTTTATTCTATATTATCAAAAGAAACAAGAAATTTTCCATTAATGTTGAAAGAACCACCGATTCTCGTTTTGAACAATCAGATACATTGTTGGAATTGGCTTTGGCATTTCTTTTAAGATTATTTAAATTTCACAAAATAAAAACTTTGGAAATTTCTTGGTTGGAATTAACTATGTTAGATAGGACAAATGTCAACTTTAATAAAGGGTTGATAAATATTATTTCTTCATATGTTTCATATCCACATAGATTGGGAGTTTCTATCTTATCTTGTGAGTTGATGACACTTCTTTTTTCATGTGCTGATAGATCTATACCATTTCAATCATCTTTAAGTGGACTTTTTGGAAATGAAGCTGAAACGATAATTATATATAATAAATTTATAGAACGATTTACGTCCGAAATCAATGTTAAAGATTTACGAGTTGCTATCTTGGATTTCTTCACAGTTTCAACAAAAGTTCATGTTGGATTATCAATTTTTGGAGGGGTTGATTTAATTTCTATGCAATTAGATCGTAAAGGTAAAGGGAAAGAATCGGATAAAAAAAAGAAAATTAGAATTTCAGTTAATATTATTGATGTTATTATTGGACTCTTGAAAGATTGGAAAAAAGTTTATGATACTGAGCCCAAAGTACTTCTTGCTGCTGTAAGGTTCCTAAGTACGTTATGGGAAAACGTTCGTAAAGGTGAATTTATTATTTTAAAAAAAATACGTGAAAATAATGAACTATGGAATAATATTTCGGATATATTACATATGAGATTAAACGATGATGATAATGTCCCGCAAGAAGTTGAATTGATCGGATTATCTCAAGGAAGTAGGTCAACCGTAAATGTTGAAAAAATTCGTTGTGGACGGAATATCAAAGGCTTTTTATTCCGGTTGTTGGGCCGTGAACTTTGTCTTTTTACAAATCAAGTGAGGGATAAGAAAAATAAAAGTCGTATTGAATTTCTTAAATCATTACCTGCAGAAGGAATAAGAGAAATTCTTAAAGAGGTTCTTGAAGAAGATATGTTAGAATTTTGTCTTGACAGATTTACACAAATCGATCAACAACCCTGTGAAGAATCTCATTATTTACCAAAAACAAACACTCAAGTGGTTCTTTTTAAATCGTGGAAATATTTTATAGAAATTGCATCTTATATACTATCTGATGGATTTTGGATCACTGAACAGAAAAAGGATATATCTCGGTTGTTACTTGGAATGACCGCAGAACGTCTTGTGGAAGAAATTCATCGTGGGTATAATGTTGAAATTACTATACGTGATGATCTCGCAGATTTATTATTACATTTAATGGAACAACTCATAATCTCAAAAGACCAATCTCAGGGTAGAATAATTCTTTATGCTGAATTAGTTACATTATTATATAATGCTCTTACTAGTGTTATTAATCCAATACAAAATGTGGATGAAGGCCATTTTACATCAACAACTTATCGACCAATTTTGCAATCACTTATATTATGTCTACGAGTACTTCACGATTCTAATGTTATATTAAAAAGCAAGGAAAAAGTACTAACGCAATTTCAAAAAAGTTGCCAGTCACTCCTTTCAGAATTATGCGAATTTTTAGTTGCAATGACTAAAAAAGATGATATTGATGAAAATCGGGAAGAAGATATTTTAATAATATTGACATTATTAGAATATCTAATACAACCATTATGTAGTCCATATCCCTCAATATGTTTAGGTATACTTATGGAAAAGAAAATGATTAATTTACTTTTAAATATGTTTGTTTATTCAATGTCAGTCCCATGGAAAAATCGACCTAAATTTTCTGATGGAGTAATATATTTTCTATTGACATTGGCAAATTTGCCAATTGGAGCAATGCAATTGTTTAGAGATGGTGTCATGGCAGCATTTTGTAATAATAGATTATCATCGGAATTACAAGAAGGAAAAGTTGAACCTAATTTAGAAGAAAATTGGCACAAAATTTGGTGTTTAATGTTGGCAGTTATTACTGCTATGTTACGAACAGTTGAGAGAAAAGACTTGAGCATTATCTTGAGATCCGTTGTTGGGTTTATCGGTCTTTATAGGAAACAAATTCAACAAGCAATGGAATGTAAATTACCGACAAATATGTTTAAGCTGGAGGAGATACAATATATAACAATATTATTTTATCATTTATCAATACACTTAAATTCTCAAGAACTGGACTTTGCAAATGAATGTTTAATTTATTATGATGATACTTTACTAATACTTTTGGCAAAACTGACATATCTTTTTACACATCCAAAATATTCTTCAAGAGTGATGATACCTTTAACACCAGAAGAAATAAAACAATCAACCACTCTTTTATCTGGTGGAATTAAATTAGCATTTGAAAATGTTTTACCGGATATTGATTTATCATCATCATCAGATAGTGGAGGATCTGAAATGAATATATTTTTACAAAGAGTTCAACAAAAACTTTTATCAATAAATAGAAATATACTAGCAACTTATATCAATCTAACAGAATCACATAATGTTTTTCATATGTCTATACCATCATGGTCAGATCAACTTGTTTATTTTGAACCATTGATGAAAGTATCAGATAAAGATCCAGCAACAATTGCAACATTATTTGAATTAATAGATCACGGCATGACATTAATTCAATTATGGGAATATATACTTGATACTAATAATATTAATAATATTAATGATTTAGAATTTTGGCAAATTACTTGGAAATCATCTATTATTATAATTGAGATGAGTTTTGTATTGGCAACATCTCAATTAACTACATATTTCTTTTCTGAAGATAGAAACAAGGAAGATGTGGAAGATTTATTTACTGAAATATTTGAAAGGTTATTAAAAGTTACACGTGTAGTAAAAAAATTATTGGATATGGGTGTGATTTATAAATCCGAATTAAAATCATTTGAAGTGGTTTTACGGAATTTACAAAATTTTCTTACTAAAACTATAGGGATAATGAATTAGAATAATTTTAGAACTTTTATCTTTTTTTTTTTCGTCATCTATATATGTAATTCGCAATATTTTATAGAAATTTTGTTATTATTTGCAATTAAATATACATTTTCTAAAAACAGACTTTCATTTAAATAATATTATTTACTCCTTTATTCTGCAACCAATTTGTCTGTAGAAAAACATAGTAGCTTGTTTAACTTTACAGTATTATAAAGATTCATTTAATTTGATACGTTTTCGAAAAATAAGTGACAAAGTTTACTGCATTATTAGCATAATATTGATTTATATGTTACGAATAGATCGTCTTAATCTCGAAGAATAAAAAAAACCAACTATAATACTAATTTGGGGAGAGGTTACATTTGGAAATTGATTTCTAACTTCATCCACGTTTAATTTATTTTATAGTTCGAAACAATAATTGAATTTTATTATTAATATTTTAAGCCAAAATCTTTTAATTAAGTTAAAAAAGAACAAATTATCTTCCGATAATAAATATAATTGTTGAAGTTAAATTGTTTTTTTTTAAGATCTATTATTTATTTACTTTTTTGATAATTTCTTTTTTTTAGCTTGAGTAAGATGATGTGGTGTGGTTCTTAATTGAATTGTAGTTGTTCTTGGTGTAGGTTTGCGTTGCTGTTGCTGTGGTTGCTGTGGTTGTTGTGGTTGTGGTTGTGGTTGTTTATCTTGTTTCTTAAGCAAAGCCATCTTGGCCTGTGAAAATAATTTACAAATACATTATAAATGATGTTGAAATTAAAATAGAAAAAAAATTACAAAATTATTACTGTATTGAATTATATACATTTTGAACAGCATTTGAAGTAAGATCCTTTAACAAAAGTTCAGTTTCCTTCGTCTTTTGATGATCAGCGCCATACTAAAATTAAAAAAAATTATTAAATAATTTTTAACAAATTATATGTGAGCAACCTATCTATATAAAATTGCATCGCTTACCGTTGCATGGAAAATATTGTATGCCGATTTTTCGGCGATTAATGCCGCTTTAAAATCTTCAGCGAATGCCAAAGCTTTAGCTAATAGGTGATATCTATTTAAAAAATAACATATTATACATATATTTATTTTGAAATATAAATTAAAATATGATTTAACTTACGATTCTCCGGTGATTACATTATTTTTTCCAAAAATGGTCTCATTTGTATCCTTAGCACGTTCAAAAAACTTAACACTACCATCAAAATCCCTCAAATTTTGCAACATAATTCCAACATTTTGCTAGAATGTAATTTAAATGAATAAATAGATTAACTTTCATATTTAACAATAATAGAGTTTAATACTTACATCGGCTGTTGCACCATCTGGATGTAATGGACCATAAATGATTTCCCAATAATACATTGCATGCCTCATATAGCGAAGACCTAATTCTGTATTACCAACAGCATTTTCAAAAAGACCAAGATGAAGCTTTAAGTTGAACAAAATAGAAAACATAAGTTATAATTTATATTCAATTAAAGGTATAAAATTTATATAAAACTTTCAACTTACATAACTATGAACTGCGTCTACGCTATCAACACCACAAGTCCTTTCCAAGACGACAACTGCTTTCTTTTGAAAATCTATAGCGATTTCTGTATCATCGTGATGATAAAAATATAAAGCTAACGCTGCATAACATTTTGCTGTCGCTGGATGAAGAAATCCATAGCTTTGTTCATGTAACGCTAAGGACTGCAACATTAAATCAACACCAAGTTCTCGATGACCTTTAAAATAAGAAGATTAATAACTAAATAGTTTAATATAAGTAGGTATTATTAACGTGTACCTCTTGCAATGCTTAATTTTCCGGCTTCAAAAGTTTCTTCAGCAAATACACTCTAAAATATTGATACAATTTCGATTAAATATCTTTTAATAGAATATTTTTACCATAGATTATAAAAAAAAATCTTTTTAAACATACTCTGGGATTTGCCTGCTTTACTACGGGTATTATATTCAAAATATCATCTGGTAAGAAAGTTGTAAGTCTCTTCCTGGATTTCTTTTTTACATTTACAAAATGATATCCCTGAGCAGCAATTTGTATACCTACTCGTAAACAAATTTCTCTCAAAAGCGGTAATTTACGTACATTTACATTAATGAAATTTTCAGGTAGGCTATAACGAAATCGAATAAGTATTGTATCACGAATTTGTTGTAAAAGCAAAGAGGGAGTGAGATTTAAATAGGCATAAGTCGGATTATCAATACCAATGGTAGTGTCAGACACCATCGGTTGAGGATTAGGATTATAATCAGTGCCAAGTAAACAATTAAAAAAATGTGAAATGCAATATGGGACATATGTTAATGGTAATTCACGAAGAAGACCGCGTAAAATGCGTTTAGAAGCTCTTATAATCATTTCATGTATAACAAGATGCTAAAAACAAGCAAACAAACAAATAAATAAATCAAATATATAATTCACTTACATAAATATCAGGAAAAAAACTGATTATTTAACCTACTTTTACGTGATCTAACTTTTTATCTTGTGATTCATCCATAATATTTGCGATCATACCCAAATAACGCATGTTTATACCACGTCGATGCATTGTCGTTGTGAGTGAAGATCCATCAACAGGTGTTACAGCTAATGTGGTAAATTCTATTATCTAACAATTTCCAAAAAAAAAAAAACAGTTAAGCTTACAGATAGTTAAGTCATAAATCATTTCATCAAAGAAATGTTGATTAATGTTAATGTATTAAGAAAGAATATTATATTCGCACTTACTAGCATTCGGATCACTGTATCCCTTAGATATTTAGACGCATTGCGCACGTTCTCTTCGTCTATTTCCTTAGTCTTTTCATATTCTTCTCCTTCGGGCAACTTATAATTAGTAAATACATCCGGATTTAACGCAAAATTAAATTCTTCATTATCTGAGGAGGTAGCTTCTGGGTTAGAACCTTCTGATTCCTAAATAAAAAACTAATTAAAATCTATACTACTACATTTATAAAACCAATAATTATTTGCCTTTTGCTTAGCAATTGCTATTTCTTGAAGCCATAATCTCGATTTGTGATCCCAATAAGATTCGACCAATTCCGGTCTAAAAAGCGTCAACTTGTGAGGATAACGAGGTAGATTACTTCCTTCTTTATCTTCGCATTCATTTTCCAAAAATTCAATATCAATGGGATTGAGACGATACAAATCAAACAAATATCTACGCCCATCGTCTCCCATCAAACCCTATAATAAATAAAATAGTTAAAATATTTTCTTAAATCTATACTAAAATTTGACATTATTTACCTTTGTTTCAAGAGAAGTATAAAGTTTGACAGTGGTCCCTTTAGAATCGGAAACACTACAATATTCAAGTAATTATTTATTAATGAGGCCACAACCAAAAATAATTTATAACCCAAGTCTGATTTGAATTTCCTAAGAAATTCAAGCCACATCAAATCATAATGAATGTCATATTTATATCTTTTGATAGCATTATTTTAAAATTTAAATCTAAGAGATATATATCACTAAGAAATACCTACAACATTTATCACATATAGGTGATATATAATGCTTTGTAAATAAGAATTTAAAACATCATATAACATGATTTGATCAGAAATAGTTATAACATTATAAGAAAAAAAATGATTTTCTTTATACCTGTGTTCGGCAAGATGTAAAGCTCTTGCAGCCTTGCCAACTATTTCATGGAATTCGGGATCAGAACATAATTTAGGCTCGTCGCGTCCATTATCGAAATATCCGTATACGATTGATGAATCGTCTTGACGCCGAAAAATTCCTAAGTATTACGTGATAACAGAAATTATAGAGAAATATAACATCTATGAACCAATAAGTTTTTAAAAGATGTTTTCTAACCTGGAACAATAGTTTGTGCAACTATTCTAATTCCCTTATAGTCTACTACAACACAACCGAGAGTATATAATCCTTCGACATCTATTGCATTCACAGTCCGTATACCTTCCAAATCTTTGCCAGTTGCTACATGTGCCGCATCGTTTCCACCGAGTTTTGCAAATGTGCCTCTCGTATCAAATGCCTTACTGAAAAAAATGTTATTATAAACATACATATGTTCCTCTTCAGGATCACGAGGATTAAAAGGAATTACATTGCCATTTATAACAGCAATTGCTCCTTTCACTGCGCTTTCAGTAAAATCAGCTTGGATTTTATTAACAAGTCTTTCGCGTAAAACACGATCCTTTAATTCAACTCGCGGATATTCGCGCTGAGATTGAAATTCATCATTCCAGTCACGAAGAGAATCAACTGCATCAGTACCTAAGTTTAAATATATTTCAGTTGCGCGACCCATATCATAAATATGTTTAGATTGTCTAACAACCCAAGGGTAAGCAGGGAAACAAGTATTAACTGGAATGGTTTCAAAAGGATGGTGTATTGCAATAAAATCTTGTAAAGATTTAAAATTGGCACGAAAAGATGGAGATATTGCTTGAAGAAGGGAAACAAGTGAATGAGCATGATATGTTTTAAGGTCCGTGCGAGGATTTGGATCAAAATTTTTAATGGTCGATTTGTTGGCAAAAAATCCGTTAATAGCTGAAGTGATATGCAAAATTTCTCCCTCTATAGTCGTTGTAGTCAAGTACAAAAGATCGCCTGAATATTTATATACTTAATATATTAATAATAGAGCATTTATTCTTTTTGATTTCATAAAGGGGATAATTCGCACCTCTACGACGACGTTCAAATGGTACAGGATTCCAGCCGGATAGATATAGAGAGTCTAAGCACTTGATCGAACATCTACCAAAATTATTAGGGACGAATTTTGCTAATGAAGGTGCTGAGAAATCATAATCCGTAAAAGGTGTTTTTTGGACTTCAGGATTTACTTTGGCTTTCCCATTGTTTTGGTGTTGTTCATTTGTGGCCTTTTCTACAAGACAGTTTAAGATAAGAAAGCAGTAGTTTATGTGAACGCGAAAAAAAGCCTCTGCTACGTACCATTAATATCAGAAATAGCTGTGAAAAACGACAATCCAGGATCTATTCCAACGGACGACGTATTCTGTTTAAATGGGCCGGCGAGTAGTTCTCTAACATGAATAATGTGAATACGAGCCTCACGTTCCGTATAAGGTTCTAAAAGACTAATTGTTAATATCATAACTTTAAAATTTGATATGAATTACATACAATAATACTACCTTCTATAAGATCTAATTCGCAATCTTGAGTAATTCCTTCTTCTTGAAGTTCCTTATAATCATCAAGACGGTTACCTTTATAGCAAAGTGAGAAACAAGTATACATGCTTGTTTCTGGTGAATCGGTGAGCCACTGTCTAACCTCTTGTACAAGTTCACTTGCGTTTGCCTATATATATTCTAATTAGTATGGAAAACGAAATAAATAAAAACCAAACAAACTTACAAGAACTTGAGTTTTTCCAGGTAGTTGTGGTACATTGATCGTAAGTGTGAAGTGCGGCTCTTCTGCTTCGACCACAGTATCTTCAACTATGTTTTCAACGAGCTTTTCTGCAGTTTCTTTAACTGAATCTTTAAGTGTAGTATTAGAATCCATTGAAGATACTTTTCTATATAATTTTTCTATAAAATGAATGTTTTTTGAGCTGCATTCAAAAGATGTAATTTTATATAAAAAAAAAAAATTTTTTGCGATTATCTAATCTAGATAAATTCGGGAAATGCCGAGGTACGTTTCTCACGCCGATCAGGTCGATGTCATTGTTGTCCGAAAAACCTTCCGAATCTGCGGTTGCTAAATTTTAAAAACTGCTTATCCTTATAAGGAAAAGTAATCAAAAATATATATATATATTTCTTGGAAAAGTATTATACTGGTAAAATTTCTCTTTTTTTTTTTGACACGTCATGGAATCAACCACTTCCTCCGGACAGGACATCAGGATGTTAAGGTGCTTTTAATCAATCTTTTTGTTTAGATAAATCTTTTTTACTAATGCACCTTTGTTATTTTTTAGACGAGATCGTGAGGATCGAGAACAGCGTAATGAAAGATTCAGATTACCGTCGGAAAGGTATTTTTGTTAATCGATATTTCATTTGTGCCAGAATCATTCGTTAATTAATAATATAACATACTCGCGGCGACTTAATAAAAAATCTATTTCATTTTTCGATAATGTAGAGACGATCGACCTCAAACGCAAACTCTTAACAGAGGTTCAAGACCTAGACAAAGATCTCCGATTGATTATGATGATATGGATAGAATACCTCAAGGTGGTGCCACTTCATCTTTTGGTGAACGTAGAAATATACCGTTACGAAATAATGTACCTGATATAGGTCCATCCCCGGAAATTGGTTTTATAAGTGAGGTGACTAGATATTTTATATTATTTATTTATTTATTTATAATAAAAATTGAGTTATAAGTATTTAAAGTTAAAAAAGTTTATCGAATTATAATTGAAATAATAGTTTGGCAAATTTATCGTAATTTTCAAATTTTTGATTTATTAAAAATAATTTATTTATATTGAATTTTTAATTTCTTTGGTTATCCGGATTTTATGTTGTGAAATATTTTTTAAAAAAATGAATTTTCGAATATTTATTAGATTTTTGGATTTAATTCAAAGCTTTATGTTACGATGAGTAGAAATTAAAAAAATGATTACCTTTTTAATTTTACAATAAAATCTGGGTGACCAAAGTAATTTAAAAAAATACGATAAGTTTTTAACTGATTTTTTTTTCTTCTTTTAAATTGATATTATTGTATTTAATTTAACAAAGGAAACTCAATAATCTTGTATATTAATCGTTATTTATTTACAGACAAGAACGAAGTATGACGATCGTTTTATGCCTACAAGAGACGTTCGATTTCGACCAGGTAGTTCACCAACAATTCCTACAACTGCTCATAGAGAATATTTTTCACCTGGTCCTGGTAATCAATATGGGTTTCGAGAATTTTATAGATATCCAGATGAAAGGGAATGGGTTAGTGGAAGAAGTCCTTATTCACGAGAAAGAGAACGTGATAGGGAAAGAGAAAGAGAACGTGATAGAGAGAGACGAGATCGAACGTATCGGAATAATAGTATTCCACATTTTGAACGAGATGATCCATATGAATATCGAGATTATCATAGAAAGAGGTATCCAAGGGAATGGGATTATCGTAGGACTGGTGTATCATCTGGACCTAATTATAGAGATGATCCACATGATCCAAGATATGAAGCATCTCTATCAAGAGGAGAATCTGGAGAATCTGAAAGAAATGTTAGATATTTCATGGCCACTAGGCATAATCATTGGAGACAACGAGATAGAAGATCATCATCACCGTCGACAAGATCTTCAATAAATTCATCACCACCACCTTCCCACCATCGTAGTAGATCTACAAAAGCATCCACCCGGTCAGTATCTCCACAAACTAGATCTTCCACAGGAAACTCAGTAGGTTCTTCACCACGACACCCAGATTTAGAACGTATTGTTTCATCTAAACGTCCCCTAAAAATATCAATACAAAAACGCGTTGAAAATAATAGTGAAAACGAGGATGAAATAAACCAATATAAAGAACAGGTCGAAGAATCAATATTACATAATGTAACCGAGTCATCAGATGTTGACAAAAGTTTGCATGCTACTGGAACAGCAGTACATGACGAAACTGACTTAGAAGAAATATCTCTCAAAGGGTTAGGAAATGGAAACGTCAATAATAGTGCAGATGAAAAAAGTGAAGGTTATGGCAATAATGAGAAAGGAGGTTGGACAGGTTGGAGAAGTATAGAACCTGGTCTTGTTGCTATAAATGAAGAAAAAGAACGAGAACAGAAAAAATTAAAAGATGATATTGCAGATTCTGAGACAGTTACTGATCAAACTGCTGATATGGATTTAAGTTCAGGTGAAAATGATGAGCAGCCATCACAATCTCAAAATAAACTTTCTGTTTGCAGCGATGACCTTGAATCAATGGAAGAATCAGATGCAGTTGATGATACAGTAGAATATCATGTTGACATATCGAAAAAGGACAATGAACCTATTGATGCTTCTAAAAAAATCAACATAAGTAATAATATTTATGATGAAGAATCACCAGATGTACTGCCTTCTCATGATGAAATTAATGAATTGGACAATCGCTCAGATACTCTTAATAGTAATAATGTTGGTGAGCTAACGAACCATGAGAATAGTAGTTTATCTGTAATTCCAGAAGTTACACATATACCGAATTCTTCTCAATATATTATTGAAGGTTCGTCTCAATTGGAAGATGATAAAGTTGACTATAATGCTATAGGCGCAGAAATAGAGAAAGTGGAAAATGAAATCGATCATTATAAAAGCCTTCTTGATCGAAAGAGAAGGCGCATTGAAGAAAAAACTATTGCACGTGCAAACCGAAAATCTAAATCGAATAAGCGTGTAAATTTTGATTTCCATCAAGAAGCCATATTAATTGAAGTAGAACAAATGGAGTCTAACCTCACTACTGAACAAACAAATGTTAGTTCTGTCAATCATAACGTCGTAAATAATCAAATTGGTGAAACTGTATTTTTAGAATATACGTCACCAGAAAACGACAAAGTAACCAATGAACATGAAGAGAATACTAAACCGAGTACAACGTGGGAAATTATTTATTCAGAAAACAAGGAAAAAACGGGAGATATTCCTTTTGATTCGCTAATTCGTTTTGGATCTTGGGGACAAACTAATGAAATATATAAAAGTTTGTCAGAATATCCTTTTTTTCAAAAGAACATTTTGGATTACAATCGATTTCGTAAAATATTAATGGAAGATTTACACGATCAAAAAACGAATATTAAACAAAAAGAACTTGCCTTGCAACAAGAGTGGAAAACAGTTCATTATGCATGGAAACAAAAGGTTGAATCATTGCAAAAGACGAAAGGAAAAATGAAGCAAGATGATAATGATGGCAATTCTTCTACTTCTGGATTTGCAGCTAGATGGCCAGTTCGAACAAACAGAGGAAGACGTCGTGGTGATGTCGTCAGATCTGAAGCTGAAATGGAAGAAGTTATGAAAATACTCCAGGATGAACAACGTAAATGCCAAACATGGGCAAACGTTCCTTCTATGATTTTAGATCCGAAAGAAAGGCAACAAGCCAAATTTATTAATAATAATCGATGCGTGTCGGATCCTAAATGTTTTTATGAATTTAATGTCGATGTAAATGATTATTGGACATTTCAAGAAAAAGAAGATTTCTATGAACTTTTCAAATCTTATCCAAAAAAATTTGGTAAGATAGCAGAACATCTTAAAGATAAATCTGCTAATGATTGTGTTATTTATTATTATCGGAATAAAAAGGAATTAAAATTGAAAGATTTGATCCCAAAAAATGGTCGAGGACAGCGTATGATCGCTCTAAATAGTAATAAAGCGTTGAAAAGCAACCATGCATTACCTAATAATTCTCAAAACATTGTTCCGATAAATTTTAATAGTTCTGGTGTAATAAATAATAGTAAAGTTTTGGAAAACATCGATGAAGAATCGACTACAATTAACGAAATTTCCGAAGAAAATAATGAAATGTCTAACGAAGTTAACGAAAGCCCAAACATTGAAACTGTTCCTCCTTTGGTAGAACAATCAGAACTAAATAAACATTCCAACTTTAATGACGAAAATCCTTCAGAAAAATCGGATTTATCAATGCAGCAACATCAAAACGTAATATTAAATATTCAGGAAAAACAAAAAACGCAAGAACAATTAACATTCGTTAATAGTAACTCTGAATCAAGTCATATTAGTATACAAGGGGCTATAGAGGAAAGTGCATTACCTGTTAAAAAGACTAGAACTTCAAAAGCGAGAAGAAAGACAAAAGTCATAAAAGACCCTGATCAACAAGAAGAAAGTGAACCAGTAAAGAAAAAGCGTAACACATTACACGGCCCACCTAGTATAGATAATGATACCAATAATCCGGTCATATTAGATGCACAGCCTCGGAAGCAAAATTCTGTCAATGATGATGATATAGGTGTTGATGAAGCAGCTCGTGTTCTTACTTTAATGTCACTTGATGGAAATGCTCGTGATAATCCAAATTCTTCTACACAACAGGAATCACCTTCAGTATCAAAAGGCAAAGGTCGACCAAGACAAGTTGAAGATAATGAGGTTTCCTCAAGTAAAAGTTCAATTGTAAATGATGATCGTATTACATCACAAAAGAAAATATCATCGTATTGGAACAAAAGAGAAGTTAGTCTATTTGAACAATCGTTAAATGAATTTGGCAAAGATTTCAGGAAAATATCTGAAGTAATCAGGTCAAAAACTGAGGTTCAAGTAAAAAATTATTATGAAAAACATTTTGAAAAACAAAATATAGGAAATAACACTGATGATATTGAAACTAGACCATTTAACACAAGTGATGATATACATAGTTCAAAAGAAAAGCAATCACAAGCAAAGTCTAATGTGCAAACATCACGAGGAAATGTATCATCACTTGAACCTCACAGACATAATACACAAAATCAACCTAATATTTCAATAAATGATGAAACGGCCTTACCTTTTCATGGATTCTTCTCAACTCTTACAGAAAAGAATACTGTAAATGTATCTACCGAAAGGCAATCACAAATATCAGAGTCATTAAATAAGCCTTCAAGTACTTCATCATCAGAAACTACACAAAAAAGCAGTAACATTCTGAATTTGTTGAATCCTTCAAATACAACAGAAAACGTTATTGATGATCATTGGTTTAGCGAAGAACAATCAGAAATGAGGAATAACAGAAACAATGAAAACGAAATTGTCGTTGATCCAGAAAGAGTTAATGATCGTAGACATAATGTAGCTGGCACTGTTTCAAGTGATGCAAACATGCAAAATGTTATTTCCTCAGTATCTCGACAAGTTCCACCTCACTTTATGACACCAAATTCAGAGCTGCATCTTTCTTCAAGACCAAACAACCATCAATCTTTATCGCAACAACCATCACAATATGCGCAATATGCGATACGAATGAACCAAATAGCATTTCAGAATCGACAAATTGAACACCAGCAACATCGACAACAGCAACATTACGCACATATATTATCGAATCCTCAAAATCAACAGACATCAAATATATCTCAACGTTTTCGTCAACCGAATTATTTATATATGCAACAATCTAATCAACAAGTACATCAACAAGTTCAACAACAGTTAGCACATCAACATCAAATTCAACAGCAGAGAATAACAAATTCTGTTCAGATTCCTGGAGCTCACAGCATTGCTTCTAACTCAACACAAACATTTATGAATAATAATTATATGGGGAATTCTGTATCTCGTATATATTCTCCACAATACATATTTAATAATAATACGTTAGTTGGCCAACAATTAGTCGGTCATCATATTACTACTACTACAGGCTCATCTTCGGCATCACAACATATTAGCAACGTTTCACAGAGTTCTTTCACCACTCATCAGTCTTCCGATTATAATACAAATGAAATGATAGCTGGGCATATTCGTAGAGTAGGATCTCCTAATCATATATTTACTCGAGCACCTCAACAATCCCAGGTCAGGCCACAAGTTCACTATCAACAAGTGCACAGAGTTCCTGGTATGAATTCCAATATTATTGGACGCCCGACATCATCAATAAGTAGCACACCAGCTATAGGTGAATTAAATTATAATGGACATCATCATCATATTATACAAACCAGACCTTCTATGGTAATGCCAGGCAGTCCTCCTGGTATAGTACAAGGTGTGCAAAGTGTAGTTGGGCATGGTCACGCGCATAATTTTACTAGCTCGCCAAGACCTTTTTCTGGAGATCAACAACAATCATCATCATCAGAACGGAGCAACAGTCGACTTTCGTCGCCAATATTATATCCTAAAATAGAACCTCCGTCATAGATGATGAATTTTACATAATTCAATTAAAATAAAGGACTTTCTTGTTTTAATTGAAAATAGGTTTATTTTTATTTTATTTTTATCAATGTTAATAATAAGTAAATTATAAATATAATCTTCATTTGTACATTTTTAAACAATTTTTTAAGATGTTAAATAGTCAATGTTTATAGATAAGTCAATTATTCCTTTGCAATGAATTTTTTTACAACCCATTTTTATTTGCAATAAAAACTGTAATTTTTTTACATGTATATTTTTTTTTATTAATTTAACGTAATAAAATGTTACTTTATTTTGGGCCATTTAAAAATATATAATTTATACTAAAATACTTCTCTCACCACGTTCTACTGTATATTTTATTTCCCACCTTCCTATACAATGAGTGATTAAATATTAATTATGATCATTTTAATGAATAATATATGTAAATTAAAACATTTTGGAAAATAATCTTGTAAACATGAACCTACTTAACCACTAATATTAAGTTTAGTTTTTAAGAAATATTTGTATTTTAGCTGTGCACAATCTAGTCTTTTTGTCTATCCAGATGTTATTTGTAAATATCCAAGAAAATGTTATAAAAAAATCTGATCACTATATCTTTCAAGCCAATGTTTTAAAACCTTAATAAGGTATCAATAATTCAACTTTCTTTAATCTTTTTATTAGAGAAGTAGCGTTATATGGAAATAAATTCTTATCCATTAATGATTGTATCGATCGAGTTAAATTATTAAAGACTACTAGCACTCGTTCAGCACAATTCTCCATTTCTGAAATTTTTTCATCAAATTTCTTACATATAATAAGAAACTGAGAAATATTTTGCTCAAGGTGTTTACAATAATCTAAAAGAAATTCCAAAAAAATTGTTTCATTTGAAATTAAAAAATCCAATAATATAGAATAATTAAATCCGGTCGAAATTAAAAATCTCAAGAAAAAATCATGTGAAGTATAATAATTTAAGATATGAGTCATTTGTGTCGATATACACTCCATTATCGATCTAAAAAATAATCAAAATTTAAGATTTAGTAAATAATAATAATATAAGAAATTAAATTAACAATTTACTTTTGCTCGTTCATGCTTTTTTCTTGAGACTCATCATCAAAATTGATTAATTTCTTTTCAAATTCTCTAAATGTAAGTTCTAATCGTACAAGATTTAACATAAAAGAAGCTAGGTCGCTATCATTATTCATGTACCAATTGAATATATATTCAACCGAATCTTCATTTTGCTGCAACAAACCTATCAAACAAAAAAGGAAAAACTATTAAAAAATTCATCATACTGAATTTATATGTTAATTAAAAGTTGAGCTTACCGTGAGTGAATGTTAAAATGTCGTTTAGAATACGAAGTTTTATATCAGTTGAAATACGATAACAAAAATTTTCATTCTCTTCCATATATAATCTCATAAGAGAAATGTAAACTTCCATATAAATGTTTATTAATTCCTTTAAGCATTCGATGTTAATTGTAACATCAGAAACAGCTTTATCATCGAAAAATTCAGTGTGATTATTATCAAGCATAGAATCAATAAGCTTTTGAATATCTGAAGAAGACAAAATTCGCTCAGTATAATCTCTTATACCAGTAAGAATCATAAATATCTATTTAATAGAAAAACCGAAGATTTATTATTTCATTCAAATGTGATTTAACGTCTGAAAAAAATGGTTTCTTACCATATCAATGTTATTAGTAGACTTCACTGTATAATGCAAAATGGCCAAAACTTTTCTTACAGCAGATAGATGTCTACAACACAATAAACCACATATTAATTCAATTTTTGAATCTACTTTTCTTAAAATACTCTGAAAGGCCTGCTTTAAATGAGAACTTAACGCATCCTCTATTTTATCGGCCTCGAGTTTCTTGATATCCAAAATGACAGCGAGAGTCGAAACAATGATAAGGTTATTACTTCCATCATCTATATTTATGATCCTTTCTATCTCAAACCGCTCATTAAGTATATTTAACAACCGACCACCTGCGTGTTGTGCTAAATTATGTTCAGCATTTTCATTAATTACATCAGATAAACGATGCCGAAAATCTTTCAAAACACTATGAAATATTTCCAGTATTGATTCAATAGTATTAGAAGAAGACACGCCTTTTAGCTTATCAATGTATAAATCACATAATTTTTCTAATAACTGCATTTGAGTTTCTTCTATATTGATATTGTCTGTTAATGGCTTTTTTTTAGAATGATTGAAATTGATGTCAAAAAAAATAATTAATCGTGTAGCATTTTTATAAATTATTTAAATCATTACACACCATCTTATTTGATATCAACAAGAACCATAATGTCAAAAGTTTTTTTGTTAAGTACACAATAAAATTATCATTATATATAAGATATTGTGCCTAAATTATTAAAAAAAAAAAAATTAATAATTTGAAATTTGAATGGTAAAATATGATACCCAAAAAAATATATTATTATACTAGTTATTACACCAGAATGAGTTGATTTTTAGAGAGAAGGTTGCAGAATTTTATTGCATAATCATTATTAGCAAAGCTAAAGTCTTGCTGATAACAATTATGTAGTGCATTTATTATGGTGGATAGTCTTTTTAAAATTAGCTTTTGATGTTTAAATTCTTCGGAAGGATTTAAGAGCCGAACGTCCTATTGTGAATAAATAACGTAATTAGTGCTAAATATGACGCGACTCAAAAAAAAAAAAAAACAAAAGAACGAGCTTATTTACTTCATTTAAGAAATTCTCGAGAACTTCTACATGGAAGTTAGAAAGTTCATTGAGCTTCTCGGGTTTCTCTATTATTACAGATTCCATTTCAACCAAATAACAGATTAATAATGTGAAATTTTTTTTTTAAAATCGATGTTACACGTGATTGGCAAATCGCACGTAGCACTTTTACAATTTAGGTAAAGATTCGCTTGTTTTTATACGATATTTTCAACGTGTGGACCTGTAGAGCATGGCTGGGTGAAAATTTTTACATCTAATGCAAGGAATACTTTGGTAAGGGCAAAGCAATTTTGTAAGAAAATTGAATACATACGGTAGCTATCATTTTCGTGAACATCTACTGTATCTATACCAATTAGAAAAAATTAATCTTCTGGTATGAGACTTTGTCGGTCAGTTGAGATAGCAGAACATCTATTATTTATATATGTATATACTGTATATATATTAAAAAATATATATATATATGATGCAATTTAACATTCATTAATCAAATATAATAATGTTAGTTTTTTTCTTGACGCGACATAACCTTTATTTCAAATATATAAAAGATTAACTTGTAATAATAAAAAATTTAATTTTTAAGAAATAACTATGATTTTAGGTGTAAAAAAAAATGAAATCAAAATTTTCTCTCAGCGCATAATTCTTTATTATTATTATTAAAACATTTTATAATTTTTGTTTTAAAGTCAATTACATTTTACTATATAACTTTTAAAAAAAAAAAAAATAAAAATATGTAAAAACTAAATTATTTTAAATAAATTTTCTGTTAAATAATAGATTGTATTATATGACAAAGTTCTTTTTTAATAAAATAATTATCAATATTAAATATATAATGATTCTTACTATTAATGACTGATTTGAAATAAATAATACTTATAAATTGTGAAGATACCATCATCTGAGAAAAACAGATGAAACACACTTTGACAGAAAAATGAACCACCCAGTTTAAATTATGGAAGTTAATTTATTTATTCAATAAGAGTAGACCAGCTAAATTCAGGTTCTGTAGATTCTATTGTATAATATATATATATATTATTCTAATAAATATAATATTTTTTAAACAAATTATAATAAATTTAATTATAATTACCTGAATAATCTTTTTCATCATCATTATTTTTTGGTTCAGGTAAATTATTAAAATTTAACTGTTTACTTGTATAAATAGCTTGAGAATGTGTAGTATACATAAGTTTAGTATTATTATTTGATGATTTTGGCTGTTTTTTTATTAAATTCATCTGCTTCATCAATTTGTTTATAAATTTCACTATCCTTTCTATAATTACGAATATTTATAAACCATTCATCAAATCTTTTATATAAATATTCTGCAGTCGGTCTTTTTAATGGATCTGCATCTACACATTTTTTAGTTATATCTTCTATTAATTGAGGTACTTTAGTATGAAAATTTGGTCTCAATTCTTGACAAATTTTAACAGCTAATAATTCTTCATAGGCTATATCATAATAAGGAGGTAATCCATTAAATACTTCATATATAATAATTTCAAAACTATAAATATCACTTTTTTGTGTATATTTTTTTCTTTTTAAAACTTCAGGAGCTATATATGACAATACTTCATAAACTTTTTCATCATATTTTTCTGATTTTTCATTTGCTGGTTTACATAATCCTAAATCAGTAATTCTGATATTATGAAATGCACCAATATGATCATTTAATAAATTACCATTATGAAAATCCTGATGTGTTAATCCCTCTTTATGAATATCACAAAAACCTCTTATAATTATTGTTAAAATATCAAACTTATGCATCCAACTCAATTTATCAAAATCTTTATTTAATTTTTGTCTTAAACTTTATTATGCAAGATCCATTACCATTATAAAATTATTAGTTTGAGAATCTTTGGTAATTCTATAAAATTTAATAATATCATTTGAATTATTCATTTTCAAGTGTAAATTCATCTAAAAAATCATAATAATAAGCAAAAAATTAGGGTTTATTTTAAATATTAAATATTAATTGAAATTATAAATTAAAAATATTACCTCATTTAAAAATTCTAATGTTATGTCTTTTGAATCATTTAAATACTTTAAAGCAACTTTTATATTCTTATTAGATTTATTCCAATGATCATAATTCTAACTAGTTATATAACCTTCCTTTCAAATTACTTTATATATTATTCTAAAATTATTTTCAAATCTATCATATTCAATCCATTCTAATTTTTCATATCCATTTTTTGCATTAAATTGCAATTCTTGGATTAATTTATCAACATCAGAATTTTCACTTGTCCAATTTTTGAAATTTTGTTGAAAATGTTTAGAATTACATGCTTGATACCAAAGAACACCAGTATTTAGTTGTTTGCATTCTTTACATAAACCAAACCTCATATATTATAATTTTACTTCTTCATTTAATATTAGTTTATTAATTAATAATTTTTATTCTTGAGTTAATTGATGATTAAAATCTTTTATTAGTTCAAATATATCGTTACTGATATATTTTTGTTCCATAATGTTATAAAGTTTAGAAAATTTTGAATTGATGGTGAATTTTTAAATTTTTCTGACAAAAAAATTATGTAACTTTCAAAATCGGTAAGATTTACATGATTTACATCTTATTGATTACTTAAATTTTTGTAAAAAAAAAAAAATTTTTGCACTTTTCAAAAAAAGTGTTAAAATTTTATTTTATAATAATAATAACATTAATAAACGTGAGTTCGTAATTATGGTAATTTTGTATAAAATACTGTATTACTAACGCCATATGGTAAAAATGCATTGTATGAATTTTTAAATTTTAAACTATACTTAAAAGTACTTAATCATTTGACTTTGTACAATATCTAAATAAACTTATTAATCCCACAAAGATCGTAACTATGGACATCTTGAACAAAAATTTTGCATGTCACAAAAAAAAACTATATAGATACTTGTATTGTATGCTATACAAAACCAAATAAATAAAACTATTAGAACAAGAACAAAGATTTCTCTAGTGTTTTATTATGGCATTTTAACGATGATGAGAATATTGACGTTACCTAGAGAGAAATATAATTTTCCTCCTCATAATACATCAAGTATATATATAAAATTTTACCACAATGTATACATAATCTGTAAGCTTTGTTTCATATTATTCTGAGTTTCTTTTATGAATTATTTAATAAAATGTGTAGTTATATCTAGCAATTCATCATCTTGTTTTTATATCCATATGCAAAGTAAGAAAAGACCAATCACGTTCTGATGACATCAAAATATTTTTTTTTTAAAAAAAAATCTTTCTCAAAATTATTAAATTTCGGTAAGTGATCAAAATCCATTTTAAAAGGATTTTTAATAATTTAAAACTGTTAATTGAGTTAATCGAGTCGTGATTTATCACAATTTTTAAAATTTCGCAGATTAGTAGACTAACAGTACTACAGCAGAATAAATGAAACCATTCTAATTTTATATCTTGTAAATTATCACAGTATTATCACTTCTTAGTATCAATAGCGTATATGACATTATTAAATTGAAAGCATAATGTAATTTGAAAAAAATCCTTTTTTTTTATCAAACAATTATTGTTAGTTAATATAATATAATAGTTATTGTAAACTTAAATGATAAAAAGAATCTCAAACAGAACTTCTCATGATGTTGTTATTTTTTTTATTTTTTTCATTTGTTTCTCTAAATTATTGGCGGATCATTGGATTTATTGGAAGTCTTTTTTGTGTAATATTTAAAAGAATAATTCTTAATTCTTACTCATATTTGCATGTACTTTTATATCATATCGGTTAAACTTCTTCTAATTGTTATTTGATAAAGGTTTATACATAGGAAATTTCAAAAACAAAAATCTATCTAGTTAAAAAAAGATAGGGAAAAATTTACTAAATTCAAAAAAATAAGACAATGAAAATATACCTCCATCTGGCTGATTATACAATTGCCTAGACCTAAGACATCAGAACCAAAAAGAAAATATTTAGTAGTAAGAAACAGTAAATCATGCGCACAGATAGGAATAATCCAGATCAGATGTAAGATTTATAATAGTCACATGATTTTAAAGATTTCTTATGGCCTTTAGGGCTGTAGTGCTCTGTTTCTGAGTATTTGTCCTGCTTAAGAAAATACTGCATTAGAAAGTTTATAAAAATTTCCTGCTTCTTATTAGGATTTTGGTTTGTTTCTCTGCAAAACTTCTTAGAAAGTTTTCTGTACCAGTCATTTCATTTCTGCAACTTAGACTTGTTGTTAAATAATTTGTTATTCTTGGAGTTGTGACTATTGGAAGAGATAGATATTTTGCTAGCAGACTTCTTTCCTAGCTTATTTACTTTTTATTGTATATCTTGTTTATAGATCTTGAATTGACTATAATTATTGGAGAAAATAATCAAAGAATTTGAGAAAAGTCTGGCGGGGTTAGAAGTCAGTGTAAAATTGCTGAAAAGCAATATAAAAAAACCGTTACTGAATAATATTTCCAATTTTGATTTTCCAAACAGTCTGATTAAAGCTAGTCTAGAGGAGTGATCAAGGATCTAAACATATATATTTTTATTATTTCTGATGCACAAAATGTCATATGTCTCAGAAATCTGTGAAGGTGTCACAAACTGCCACATGTATTGAATAAATTTTACTGCGCCTATATGTCTGATCTATTCACAAAAAAAAAATTTTCTCACGTGACTCATACTTGTACTCCTCATTAATGGTGCTTTTGACTTCAGAGCTTGCAATAAATTATTACAAGGTTATTTCAGTCCAAGACTGGAAGTTTAAATATAACTGGAGTTATCAAAAATTCTTGATGATATAAAGAAAAATCTTCAGCGAGTGATTAACGTTAAATTTGGATTTAATGTGATACATAGAACAAAAGCCCAGAAAATTATTAATAATTGGAAGGTGAGTTTAAAATTACTGTGAGACTTTTAGTCTACAGTATGAAATAGGAAAAAGCTAAAACTTTTTAGTTTATAGTGAAAAGCTCAACTATTAGTTCGAGTGGTAAGCACCTAACTTGAATCCTTTTTATTTTCTTGGGAGGAGCTGAAACTTTTAGTTACAATAAAAACCTCAACTCTTAGTTTAAGTGATGAGCTCTTCACTCAAAACTCCCTCAGTATATTTAGCTAAAAACTTTCATTATAAGATAATTTACTAAAGCAGATTCTGTCTCGTCAAGGATTGGACCGCATCTGTGAAGAAGGGACATAAGATGAATCGAATATATGACAAAGTTGGAGTAGTCTGGGCAAAGTAATAATAGCTTAGTGTGATCAGAAATTTTGCAGAACAGGTCGACATATATCAGAAGTAGTTTGTTAATAATAGTTAAAAACATCCTTCAAATAATGATGGACAAATTGATGAAGAAGTATTGACTAAGAAGATAAGACCTAAGGTTGAAGTGGAAGATATAAATTCTAATGAAAACTTTGTTTATGGTAAGAATTAATTTAAGCGATTAATTTTGATATTATGAAGTAACTAATAGTTGCTCTTCTGGATCTTCATTATTTTCTTCATTGATAATAATGAATAATATATATCATTTACAGCTAATAATCAAATATCACAATCCTTAACGTCATTTTCTCGTGAAAAAAATAATTCAACAGTTAAAGAAAAAATACAGAGAAACTTATTAAGTTCTTATAAAATAAAATTTGTTCCTGAATGAAAATCATTTTAGAATATTGTGTAACTAAAAGATTATTGGTCACAATTTTCTTAAGATGGAACAAAAAGATTTTAGAGATTATAGACTAGAAATGGAATCAACGATGAGGCTTCTGACCTTTCCAAAGAACTTAATGACTAAAGTAAGTAGCTATTATATTATGTTATGGCTTTATCTCATTTTATAATTTACAGTAACTTATTATTTATTTCAGTGATATAGATGAAGACTCAAGTGATGAATTTACTAAAAAATCTACAGTAGAAACTTTTTCAACTATTACCAAATTTGATATGAATAAATTCTGTAAAGAATTTAGTAAAGATCTTTATGAATTCCTTAGTGATAATCTCAAAAAGAGTATTCATAGTGAATTTCAAAACATTAAGAAGAATATAAAAAATAAGATAAAGAAAATCGATAATGAGTTGAAGAGTCTTGAGCAGAAAAAAAAATGATATATAAGAAAGTGAATTTGAATACTGATTAAGTTATACTAATAATATTTGCAGTTTTCTTTTCTTCATTTATTATTAAAAAATATATTTATTAAACTTACAATAGATAGCCAACAATCTTATTTTTTATACTGCAAGAAATAAATAATTTATGTCAGGAAAATAACAAAATACAAGATCACTCTGTATATTACTAACTTAATTAGGGATGCATTTTTTATTTTCTTGATTATATAACCATTACATACTGATCTGAATTGTGGTAGATATACATTAGGACCCCAAAATATATATGTAGGGGTAAGGTACACTATTGCGTCGCCATCATAAAGGAATTTTATGAAGTGAAGTTTGGATTTGCGTACAAAATAAGGATTTTTTAGTCAAAGTTAGGTTATTTTAATGCATATTTTTAATGGATTTTTTTTAAGCAAAAGGATTTAATTTGCGTATTTTTTTGCATAAATTTTGCCGATCATATACAGTATATAATATAAAAAAAAATTATTTAAAAAAAATCACGATTATCAGAATTTTATAAAAATTCAATTAACTTATTAAAAAACTTATAGTTCTTATACTTTTATTTAAAATATATTATTTCAAAACTTCAATAAAAAAATTTTTCTTAGAAATTAAAAATTTAATTCGTGATTCGCCGGTTAAGAGCTGTCGATCATTATGTAATACTAATTAAAATCGGGGATAATTG
>QKYT01000459.1:54588-79195 GCA_003550305.1 Glomus cerebriforme | reverse complement strand
TTTTTTTAAAAAAAAAACGGATTGAATCAAGTTTAGAAATTTGTATCTCTTAAAGGAAATTTTATTTAATCATTATTTAATGAATTTATCGTAAATTAAAAATTAACACTAATTCATAGTCAGCCATGTGTAACCATCTTACATATTGCATATTTATCATAATGACTTTTTTATTTCTCAATTGTTTTCCTAATTTAAAGTATTAATTTATTTTAAATCCATTCCGCCATTTTCCATTTATCTTATTACCATTTTTCAATATTTGTGTATCACAATTACTTTTAATTACTATTTTTTTTTTTTTTAGAATTAAATTTTTCTATTTTTTAATGATTGTCCATGACACAAAATGATAAACTTTTTTTTTAATAAAATAAATTTTTCAAATTTGTTCATGATTTACGATAAACACAAATTAAATAATATCATTTATAAATTTTTTAATTATTATTATGATGATTTCATTTCCGATATAATTGTTCATAATCTAAAAGTCTGCTTACGCAACTAATTTACGTTTAATCACGTGTAATTATTATTGACTTTTTTTGGCTATTTTGGCTATTTTGGCTTTTCATTGGTATCAGTTTAGTTATTTTTTGTCCTATCATCTTAACCTTTCAAATACTAAGCCTAAAATGAACTTACAACCAACTGACGCTAATACTGCTTTCCTTGAAAAGGATATTTTGAAAGAATACGGGAAATTAAGTTCTCATATTGAAAAGGTTAAAAAAAAGATTTTTTTTTTTTTCTCGCGTCAAAACTAATGCGATTTTTTTTTTTTAAAGGTTAATGAGACAATTACTCATATGAACACGAATGATATCGCGCTTCTTGTTGATAAACTTCGTGCACTGGAGAAAAAAATTGGACTTGTTTATACTTTGTTCAAGGCTTCTGTATATTCTTTGGTAACCGCTACTGATCAAGAAAATGGTGGTAATATAGAAGAAAATACGAATAGACCAATATTTTAACGCATAAAAATTTTATCTTCATATCATGTAAAGTTGTAATACCTTTTTTTTTTACACTGAATAAAATTTATAATTGAAAAATCTTATTAATTTTAAATTAAAATTTTCGTGTTTTATCTTTAAAAATCATTCTTTTAATAATATATTACAGATTATATAATAAATAAATATTAATAATTAAAGTTAAAAATTATCGACTGGTATATTATAATAATATAATCAAAAAATTAATAATGTATGAATATTACTTTACAAAATGCTTCAAAAGATAATACACGAAATGATTGATAAATGTCTTGCCAAAAAAAAAAAGAGTCTAAATTTCTCTCGTATTAAAAAAAACAAATTCTATAATTCCCTTTTAAAACAAAGGGTCAAAAAAAAACCCGTTCCCCTCCCCCCAACCTCAAACCAAAAATAATTAAAGAAAAAAAATTTTTATGATGGTGAATATGATGGAGAAGATGGTGACATAACAGAAAGTTCAACTTCTTCCCCTTCGGATCTTCGGTTATCATCAACTCTTTGTGATCTATCACTAATCGATCTATTGGGTGATGGTGATCGACTAGGACTTGGGGACATCCTACGAAATAAAGTGTTTGGTAAAGTATGACTACGATTCAAAGAAAATGTTGATAAAAATGATGTTCTATTATCTTCTTTTATCTCAGTCGTGGTATATGATCGACTATGGGTATGTGATCGATTATGTTTTTTATGAGGGTTTATTGGTTTGTATACAGATTGTCTAAATTTTTCGAATGAACTTTCTTCACTAGAATATGCATATCCTGTGAATGATTGACGTTTTCCGGACTGCATATGATAAAGTTGTTCTTCTGATCTTATTGATGCGGTTCTTCCTTTTCGAAGTGTAGTAATTTTTGGTAATTTTGGAATCGATCGTTCTTTTTTAATTGGAATATCTGTAAGGGAATTATCACTTAGCATATCATCAGATAGTGTTGTATATGAATTCACGTCTAGAGGTCGTCCTGAACTTGTTATAGGAACTTTATCTTCTTCTAAAACCTTCCTCTTTCGTTTGGTTTTCTTTTCTTTACGAATTTTTTCACGAATTATATCGGTATCAGTAGGCCAATATGATTTGTGAAGGTATTTAACTGTATAGCGTGGTAAAATGCTAATAATGACTGATATAGCAATTGCAAGCCAAAAATCTATTTCTGAAAATAATATTAAATCCAACCGGAAAAATCCAATAGAAGCCCAAACTGAATAAAGTTCAACCCATGCATAAAATGAAAAAATACTTATGCCAATAACTACAAATGCCATCCATGTCCAATTCATAGTATTTAAACCCACGTATAAATTTACTGTAGCTATAACAGATCCTGCCACTATGGTACCTAAATCAGTCAATCCATTATTTGTTAATCCTGTTGGATGTGTCGAACCAAATTGAAATAGTCCAAAAGATACAAAGAAACAAACAGCTGATTGATAAAAAGCATCTAGAACGTAAAGCCAAAATTTTGATTTTGTAAAATCTTCTTGTAAAATACCACGTTTATATAATTGTGGATATTTTAATGATGTTTTAGCATCAACATCTTGATCAAATGCGCCAAGAAACATCACGGGAAAAGCTGTGAACACAAGATTATAAAGCATAATGTATGAATAATCATAAAGAAACTGTGCAGAAAATACTGTCCAAATCTGAAACCAGAACATTGCAATTGTCCAGACTATGTTTTTATAAAAGAAACATGAAATCATTTCAGCTATTCTGATATAAGACCATCGACCGTGAACTAATAAAAGTTTTTCTAAAAATCTAAATTGGGCAAAAGCGTAATCTGCAGCCATTGCAGCTTGACGGCCTTCTTCTCCTGCAATACCAACTCCAACATTTGCCTCTTGAATCATACTCACATCATTTGCACCTACACATTAAAAAAAAGGAAAGGAAAGGAAAGGAAATAAATACTGTAAATTAATTGATTATAAAAAAATGGAATGTTAAAGATTCTTCAACTTACCATCTCCAATAGATAGAGTCATGACGTTTAACCCCTCTTTTACCATACCAACGACTTTGGCCTTTTGCAAAGGACTAACACGACAACAAACAACACTTTGGCATCTCTTTCCGAGTTCTAAAAACTGAGGTTTAATGTTCTTATCCAATGCATATTTGAGAGTTTCACCATCAATAATAAGAGCATGTTTACTATTTTTATTTTCCGCCTGAGGTCCGAAAAATTTGTTCAAAGCGTCATCTAATTGACGTTTTGCACTTTCTTTGTCAGATGCTGAAATAACAATCAAAAGCATATCTTTCTGTAACAGATTACATGCAAAACCAATATTAATGGCAGTTTCTGTCTTATCGCCGGTAAGTACCCAAATTTTAATTCCCGCTTTAGCTAAAGTGGCTATACATTCAGGAACACCTTCTTGAAGACGATCTTCAATAGCAGTACCACCCATTAAAATCAAAGAATGTTCAATCAATTCACATGCTTGTTCAATCTTTTCCTCACGATCATAGATACTCGAAGCAGCTTCTTCATATTTTTTAGCCCATACATTATATTCTTCATCCGATATGACACGATAAGCAATACAAAGTGTACGAAGTCCCTCATTTGCAAAAACTTCCAAATCAGCCAAAGTGTCTTCTCTTAATTTTGTTTGACGGCCTTTTTCAAGTCGTTCATAAATAACACTGTCGGCACCTTTACATAACAAGACTACACCACCTTCAGGAGGTCTTAAAATTACAGACATTCTTTTACGTGTACTGTTAAATTCCAACACGTTTAACAAGGTAAATTCTTTGCGTTCACCTAATAATTCTATAGTCAAAGTATCTTGATAACGTTCAAGAAACGTGAAACCAACATCTCTAGCGCAACCTACAAGAGCTGCTTCATCAGGAGATTGTGCTTTATATTCAATTCTGAAAGGATTGTTTTCATCAGGATGTTCTACAAGAACGGTATGACACAGAGCAAGAGCCGAAAAGAAATCCTGTATAGCTTTCGCTTGTCGATCTGCTGTTCTCAAATCTTGATATAATTTAGGATCAATAAATGTTGGATTTGATGAAATATAACGATTATTAAATAATTTAGCCATCTCGGTTAGCATTGATTGTTTCTCAGCCTCAAGATCAACATCATCATCATCTTTAGATTTTTGTTCGGAATTTTCTGCAAGCTTAGCACCTCGTGTAGTATCAGTTTCACCTAATCCATAAGCTACTCCATTGATAGTGCATTTACGAAACTCCATGACATTTTGAGTCAATGTTCCGGTTTTATCTGAAAATATGTACTCAATTTGACCTAAATCATCGGAAATATTCCATGTCTTTGGGGTACATGGATAGTCAAGTTTCTCATAATACATATCAACATCAGAATAGATAAAATATGCCTGAATTGTCTTTACCATTTCAATGGTAATATATAAGGAAATTGGTACAATATTTTGGAATAATATTAAGCTCACCCTATAGAAAAAAAAAAGAAATATTAACTAAAAACAGTAAATATTTAATAATAGAATTTCATTAAAATAAATAAATTTACCAAAAAGTAACAAAACCACTTGACTTTGCAGAATCGCCATTGCCACCACCATTTTCAAAAAAGTCTGCAGAACTTGTAGGTTGAATATAGTAAATAGCATCAGCAATTGCAGAACCTAAACACAATAAGAACAAGATGATGAAATTCATGGTGACCTAATATAAAAAATAAATAAATTAATTTGATTTTTTTTTCCTTTTTTTTTAAAAAAAAAACAAGAAAAAATTAATTATTGATTGAAAATTTTTAACCGTACATGAAAATTCGTCTCTATTTCAATACGACTTCTCTTACTTGGTGTGTCACCAGAATTTAACATAATTTTTGTATCTATACCAGTAAAAAGAACTAATCCTATTGCGCATTCAGTATTACGTAAGACACAACCTCTCAATAAGACGTTATTGATAGATATCGGGTCAATTTTTTGATTTTCAATTCCTGGTTGATCGGACCAACGTAATATACCAGTATAAGAGTATAAATTTGAATGTGGTGGTTCAGATTCTACGTGAAATGAAGCATGTTCGCAATCACTTTCCGATTTTATTGAAGCAGTGGAAGAAATACAATGACGAATTTTAAGGTTTGTTTCTCCATCAAGTTCTTTTGTCTCTACATAACAAAGACCATCTGGTTCACTTGTTGATAAAATTACTATATCAGCGGGAATAGAGTCATTGTTCTTTAATTTTATAATATCTCCGACTCTTACATCCTGCCAACGACTCACAGCCCACTTTGCATTATTTTTTGTTAAATCCGATTCTTCAGAATCTTTACTATCACTAATACTAGCATTATAATTCACACTATTTTTATAACCTAACCAACTTAAAATAAAATTAAATATTTTACTCAAATATTTTCTTCGGGTATTTTGTCCATTTGGTGCATTAACATTGTTCCAATTCTCCAAACGAATTGTTTTTGATTTATTTAAGGAATTATCCTGTGAATGACGCTTCCAATCTTCAAAAGCATCTTTGAGTGCAGTCATTGCGGTAATCGAGACAAGTGGAAGAGCAGCTAAAATAGGGTCAGTCCCCCCACCAACCAATGGAGTTATTTGTAGAATAACTACAAAAAGGAAATATATATTCGCTACTCTACGGAATTGTTCGAATATATTTTTGGGTAAGAAGGTTAGTAAGGTATACTTTGAGGTACGAATTTTATTTGCGGCATATTGTGTTTTTGGCTCCCCATACTGATCTAAATCATTTTGTGGAAGAGACATATTCACGTATATGCAACGTTTTGGAAGGGTTTGTGTTGCTGACGCTGTGGACACATTTCTTTTGTGTCCAGAACCTGAATTATTCTCAATATCTTCATTGTTTTGTCCTTTCTTTCGACCAAAAAAAGTCATATTTGACTTTTTTTAAGAATGTATTATGTTTTTAAAGAAAGTTCAATCTTAACGGATTTTGTGACTCAGGTAATGTCCAATAAAATGAGTCTCAAATGCCGTCAGATGGCGCGAGAAATAAACGAAGGTGAGAAATATTTAGATAGTCAAAAGGAAAGTGAGTGTATTAAATAAATGGGTTGTTTTTTTGTTGAGGCTTTGCAAATTATCGAGTTTACGGGTTTTGAAGTACAAAAAAACGTGATAATGCCCCAAGAAGGTAACTGGTAATATTTTATGCATTAATTATAGTTGCATATTCTTTTTTTCCTTGAATCTGTATAAAAAAATAATATAAAATTGATTATTGTTACATTATTCCTTTATATGGAAAAAGCATTGATAACTTGTTTTACACCTGAGCACGATGATCAAACATGCTTCCGATTAAAAGCGAAACAACAGCGACACAATTAATATATAAAAAAAGTGTACAATATCATCGCTTAATATATAAGATTTTATTTCCTGGTCGCCGATCTTTTATTTATCAAAGCCAATAGTCTAAGCCAAAATGAAATTTTTTCGGGCCGTTTACCATAAACAACCAAGCCTCGTTCGATTGTTTGGATATTATAAGTTCTAACATAGAATAGTGTAGAAGAAAAGACATCATTAATAATCACGTTACTTGTCATCAGACTAAAATGGAAAGCCCTTATGAAATGATATTATTATTTATAGCCCCCACCCCCCACGTAGCCCCTTTCCCCTCGATAAAAATTCCTCCTGAAACTTATTTTAAGACAGGGGTTTTCGAATTGCTCAATGGATCAATGGAACATATTTAAATATACAGTATCTATTGTATATCCAATTTTGGGTATATCCAAAATTTTTAAGATTAAATGATTGCGGATGAAGTTTGTTTTAGATTTTCTTCTTTGATAATTTGTGAATTCATATTCTTCAGTCTTTCGTTATTCATTTCATCATTAAACTAATTTTGATTTGAACGATCGACTTTAATTAACCTTTTAAATTTGGCTCAATTTTTGGCCAAAGAAGTAATAGGAAGCCAGCTTATGAAAGATGCCATATTACTGTCCATATTTATAAAGTGGAATTAACCAAAAAGTATAAATCGTCTGCTGATTTTCGTCACATGCTTAACATCTAAACAAAGCCGCAATATATATTAATGACAGAGTTTTGCACTGAAAATCTTCATGAAATCCCTCCCCTGAAGGTCATTTATATTATCGCTTATTTCCGCATAAAGTTTCCGCCTTTGGTAAATATGATATCAAATCAGATCGGAATTGATTCGAATCTAATCTGAATCTGATTTCAAATTATTTAAATCAATTTTCTAATTTGGTTTATGGTTTATAAATTAAAAACAGATCAAAAATATCAAATCAAATTATATCATTGAAAATTATATATTTACAACCTATATATATTATCTATTATGTGGTTAACCGTTAATGTAATGCCAACAAATTTCTAGTGATACTGACATGTAAATTCATGAGTAAACAATTTTAGAAAATAAATTTTAACATTAATATACTGTATAAAGAATTAGAGATACTGAAAAAATCTGCTATTTTGCTTTTTAGTTTTTAAAAATTGCACCTTCACATCAAATGTTCCTAAATTTAAATTACTAAAATTTGTTTATTTTGCTTTTTTTTTTTTGTTTGTAGTTATACTACAAAAAATCTGAACATTTTGTAAAATATATTTAAATAATTTTGAATGAAATCAATATATATGATAATGATTGTTATTTCCTTGATATCAAATTAAAAGAAAGGATGACCAACACTTAAAATACAAAAAATAAATAAAGATATCTAGTGCCCGAAATTACGAATAAAATTCATTCATCTTCATATAAGTAAATACAATTCACAACTAATTACACTAATCGCCCATAATCGACCTCTATCTTATCTAGTGCACTTAATAATTCTAGTGCAATTTTAAAAAGAATTGTCCAACCAATTTAATAAATTCGTCAAATAAAAATTTTCACCGCCTCCCATTAACTTTCCCTCCTCCAGATGCTCCAATTGGAGGCAAAGGTGGTGCACGTTGTGGAGTTAAAGATGATAAATCCAGTGGAATTGCTATTAGTGTGATAAAAGTATTAATAATAATTTAAACAACGCAAAAACATTATTTATTTACATACAACTTCCACTGGAAGCTCCAGAAGGATATTCTCTAGTTAATTTTGTAAAAGGCCGTGGGGTTGGGAAATCGGACGATGGACGAAATGTCCAACGTCCCTCTGTAGTTGATGGTTCCTTTGGCGTAAAAGATGTGGCTAATCATTTTTTTTTAATAGAGGAAAAGTATTAGTAAAGAAAAGAATAATTTTTTATTACTTATAAAAACTGCATTTATTGTTTCAGACACCACATACATATAGATCTTGAAGGATTAAATGCCCTAAGATTCGTTTCACCATTGGATAATACTGCCGAGGAGGCAGGCCTTAGTTTACCCGGGTTTAGAGAATGAACTTGAAGTGGTTGAGGTGGAGGCGATTGTGATCGTTGTACAGTAGATGCAGGCCGAACTGGAGGAGGTGGTGCTGTTTTATTTGTAAGTGATGATGGTTTATTTGGTGGTGGAGGTGGTACTTTTTTACTTGCCGGAGGTAATGGGGGAGCAGCACCTTTAGAATTCCGTGAAGGTAAAGGAGGAGCCGAGGAAGTTGTATTAAATGTCTGTGTACGGTTTGGTATTTGTGGTGGTACTGCGCTCGTCTTTGTGCGTGAAGGTAATGATGGTATGTTAGGCGTTGTTCGATTCGGTAGAGGTGGCGGTGGTATTTCTGAATTTATAGTTTTACCAACTATTTTTGGAACCGTATTTCTTAATGGATATTGAGGAACTTCAACTTTTGATTGTGGTATAGAAACTGTAGCAGATGTTCGATTTCCATCACTTGGAGCTCTTGGACGGCCACCTGGTAAAGGAGGCGGCGTTGCAAGATCTAAAAAATAAAAATACATTAAACTTTCTTAAATCATTGCATTTGTTTAACACATGAAATTGAAATACATACTATTATTTTCTCTTCCAGTATCAATACCGCCACGACTTTTCAATTTTGGAATACCACCTGCAAATAAACCACCTATACCAGGGGCCGTGGTAGCATTTATACCAACATTGTTAGATCCTCCTGACGCACTTGACGAACGAGCTCGACCACCACTTGAAGAACTAACTGACGCCTTTTTTCCTACGTGATTTAATTAAAAAATAGATGTTTAAATTAATAGAAATTGGTGTTGCGAATTATTTCTTCGTATGCAAGCAAAAAATTTCCCCTGTATTGTCTTATAATACTAATAGTACTTGTTTTTCGAATTGAATAATTTATCAAAATTTAATAAAGAATCAAGCAACATCTTTACTCAAATAAAGAAGATCTTAAATGTAATTACCATCTATAACAGGTGCAGAGCGATCGTTTGTAACAGACTTTTTCAATTTTTTTCCTTTCTGAATATCTTCAAGCAAAGCATTTCTACCAGTTGAAGGAGGTGGGGGAGCGGGTGCTGCTGGAGGTGGTGGAGGTGGGGGTGGAGGTCCTGGCATTTTGTTCTTATGTTATGACAAACTGTTTCAAAGAAAAATGCTGTAAGAAATCATTATTTCTGATTTTATACAATTTCTCGACTGCGCCCTAGTGCCAAGCGCCAAGCTACTGTAATCAATGATAATTTTGGCCAAATTTATTATGCAAATCATATGTGATGTCATGCCAACAACTACCCATTAGCATAATCCGAATGTTACACAATACTTTCTATAAATAACTTACAAGAAGCTGATTTCGCGTGTAAATAATTTTAATATTTTGAATATTTTGAGGTATAATGGATTTGTTCGGACCTGCCAATAAACCAGAAATCAGAATTCAAGAGCTAACCGGGGAACGGATCAGATTTATACTAACAAACACAGATTTGAGGTAATATAAAATATTTTATTTCTAATTTATAATGAATGAACCTTTAATTTATATTCTTATTTACATAGCATGGCAAATGCTCTTAGACGTATAATGATATCAGAAGTTGCAACTATAGGTATGTAAGTTTCATTGAATAAATGTGAATAAATTGAAATTTATTATTCTGATTATCAATTTTATTTTTTTGTTAGCGATTGATATGGTCCAATTCGATCTTAATACGTCCGTTTTGGCTGATGAGTTTATTGCCCATCGATTAGGATTAATACCATTAGATAGTACAGAAGCGGATAAAATCAAATATCCTCGGGTATGTTTTATGATCGAGTAATTTTTTTTTTTTTAAAAAATTAACACTTACATAAATCCTTTAAGGATTGTAATTGTAGTGGAGCATGTAAGGAATGTAGTGTGGAATTAAATTTACATGTTAAATGCACTGAGGAAGATACAACAAAAGATGTAACTAGTAAAGATCTCGTTAGTCACGATCCGCGTTTTACACCAATCACTGAGGGACCAAAGGATGCGGGTATTTTAATTGCAAAACTTCGCAAAGGTCAAGAAATTAAAGTTAAATGCATTGCTAAAAAGGTTTTTATTTCTTTAAATTTACTATAATATGAACTTTTTTTAATAAAAAAAAAAGAATTCATAAATATGTTTTTTTTTAAGGGAGTGGCAAAGGAACATGCTAAGTGGAGTCCTTGTGCTGCGGTTGCTTTTGAGTATGACCCTTTTAATAAACTTAGACATACACATTATTGGATAGAGGAGGATGAAAAAAAAGAATGGTATGTTGTCTAAATGATAAATCTGGATGTAGAATTATTAGTTATAATCGTAGATTAATAATTATTAATATATAGGCCACAAAGCAAAAATGCTCAAGATGATTTTCCTCCTTTAGATGACGAAAGTAATTAATTTTTTTATAATTTTTGTCTCATTATTTGTTTTATATTCATGAAAAATTTTTTTATTCTTTTCTAGTTTTCGATTTCACTGCAAAACCAAATAGATTCTATTTTGAAATCGAGGTTGGTAATTAATATGTTTAATATTATTTTACATGTATATTTTTATTGATTCTTTTTTATTTCAGACAATTGGTTCTATGAAACCTGAAGACATTGTTATGAATGCATTTAAGAAACTGTTAGAAAAAATTTCATCAATCCAAATGGGGTTACATTCTAATGATGTTCCTATTAATGGTAGAGAACCGACTAGAGATGTTTTTTAGAATATTATTTAGCATGGCGAGTTTTATCCACTTGATCATAAAAAATTTAATCAGAAAAGCAAATAATACCATGTTAGTTGTAATAATTGTACTTTAAATTTTTATTGAAAATTTTATACAACAAAAAAAAAATAATAATTTCTAATTTCATTTTGGGTTCTCTATATGTGTAACTCATTATAAAATTATAGAAACATTTAATCCCAAAATTCATATAAGTAAAATAAATTAAAATTATTATCCAACAAAATCCAAAAAAAAATATTGTAATTTACATTGTTAATTCTTAAATAAATTCATGTTTAATCAAGATACCAACTCTTCCAATTCCTTTTCTTCAGAAACCAGATTCTCACTTGGGCGCTCATGTTCAGATGTTGCAAATGACGCAGCGTCATCAAAATCAACATCTCCCTAATTAACAAAAAAAAGTATTCATATAAGTTATTGCAAGCAATATATATAGATTTATTATATACTTGATATATTTACACGAACTGATCCAGTACCCGTTGTGTTTACTAAAGCGATAAAAAGGACAATAAAGATTATATTGGTTAGACGCGTTGATAAGAAATACACGAATTAATTTAAAATTTATTTGTATACTTACCCTCCATACTCAAGAGGCTCATATTATCACGATCATCGTCAACTGATGCTGCTGAAGAAACCACCTATTTTTTTTTAAAAAAAAACATATATTAATTATGTAATTAAATGATATGATAATCGTTTTGGTCAAAAATATAAATAATAAAGAGTACATCATCATCCATATCGCCATTTACGTTTCTTTTTGCTATACTGTTCACAAGACGGTTATGTAAAGATGATAAATTAGATGGTAAAATTCCATCGGGATATTTTTCTTTTATTTCTGCTTAAAATAAGAAATTATTTAAATTTTATTCAATTAAACCAGTAAAAGCATCCTGAGAATCTTTTCACATACCTGCGATAATATCTTGGTCAAGCGAATCTTTGTATTCTACGTATGATGTAGCAGGGACAGGTATATTTCGAGTTTTCTTGGAAAGTTCTTCAGCAATAAGTGCCTATATATAAAAACATATTTAATATAAATATATTGAACTGAATAAGTTTTTTCCTAATAAATGAAACATACGTGTTTGAAATCTGGGAATAGGTTTTCGTAATCAGCTGGATCCGCAAGAGCTTCAGATGCCTTTTTCTTGTTCTGTTTCTCAAGACTTTCTTTCCATAATTTAACAATTTTCGAAACTTGACTGTAAAATAAGTTGATGTAGTTTTTAATTTACTTGCAATTAATTTAAAATGTATATTAAATAATTACCTTGGAAGATATGTTCGCGCAAACATTGCTGCTTCAGGAATACGATCAGTTTTTATAAGTATGTCTATACAATCTTCAACTTGACCAAGTTGTAAATAACATGCAAGTGCAATATTATTCTTTCCATCCGCAGCTTAATTATACAATGATATTAAAATAAATATATTTAATTACGTCTCTAATATTTATATTATAAATATATTACCTGCTAATTCAGCCAATTCCTTTATGCCTTTGGAATTACCAGAAGCAGTATACAATAAAAGTAACCCACTTAAATCCTTGGCTTTTTTGAGACATTCTTCGGCGAGAGAAAACTGTTCGAGAATTAAATAACACGAACAAATGTGAGTTATAAATAATAAAAATGACGACACACACGGATAAAAATTACCTTCCAAGCGCTTAAAGCAGAATCTCCAACCGTCTTCCACTTGGCTTCAGTATTTACTTCGCGCGCAATTTCAACAGCAACATCAAGTTTATTGAGTTGGACAGCAAGCTCGAATTTATGTTCAATATCAGTTGAAACGTCAAGAGCAAGCTCTTTAAGGTCTATAATAAAATGTTGTAAAATTTTAAAAACGTCGAACCTGATTTATAAATTTCTCGATAAAAAATACCTTGGCTTTCTAAAAATCTTGCAATACGATTCCTTTGGTCGGCAGGCACAGTAGGCAACAATTGCTCTGCTGTTTCAAGATCGTTCCGAAGAATGGCAGTTTGATATTCAATGACGGTTAAAGAAAGTGCATAGCTATATACATTGACATCCTAAAATGAATTTATAATCAATCAAAATTGTAAATAATGTGATAATTAAAATCATTCAAGGAGTTTAAGTGAGTTTCGGATGAGGCAAATTTAAAATTATTACCTTATCAGCCAAATATATACGGTTATCTTTTGGGATATAACCCAACAAATACATGTTTCTAAAATTAAATATTTCTTTTAGAGTAATTTTTCAAATAAGAAATACAAAAAATATAAACTTACGTATCAAAGTGACTAATAGTAAATGTTTGAGCACCAACAAGATAATTCAATCGATTGACAGCATTTGTATAAATGAAACAATCACCAACCCATGTTCCCGTTTTGATACTAAAATGAAAAAATATAGTTGTCAAAGTTACTAGTTATTTATGAAAAGAGAATAATTTTATATTTACCTCTCCGGAATTTCGGTTACAAACTCGAAAGCCTGCTCAACACCTTCATCACCAATTTCACTACCACTTTCTATGAATTGTGTATAAGCTTGGCGGTTAAATCGTAAAACATAGAAAGTGTCTTCACAAGCTATGGTTACAAGATCACCAATATCTGACCAATGAACCTACAAATCGAAATAATAATAACCATATTTATTATAAATAAATATTTTAATAATTCTTGTAACTAAAAAAAAAATCAGCAAACTCACACTTTTTGGGATAACGTCAATTCTTCTAACAACAGAACCTGTTTCCCAATCATATAAATTTAAGAAGGTAGTGCTTTTTACACCTAAAAGAGTTCCACCAAAAATTCCTTCAGCCGTAAAATTCAATTTTAAGGAATTCGGCCTCTCTTTAAAGTTTTTATAAAGTTTGATTTTTGTTGTGGATTCTCTTACAGCATATCTATAATTTATAAAGTTAAATAAGCTATTTCAATTTTAATCCATATTAATTTTAAAAAACTTACTCATTTGAATCCAATGCCCATACAAATTCAAGTCCGTTACCAAATCCTTTGTTTCTCCAAGCAAGTGCCGTGTAAATAATATATTCACCATCACCGCATACAACAACGAATCTATAAATAACGATAAGAAAATTTTAAATATTAATTATAATATTTCTCTTTTATGAGGAATTTATTTCGTCTACCTTCCGTTGGGACTATGTTGCAATGTTTGAGGGTATACTTCACAGCTGCCTAAATCTTTAATGGGTAAAGGCAAACGATCACCATCCTTAATGTTATCATCTGTTATTGAAAATGAAAAGCAAAAATTGTTAGAACTTAAAATTTCAAGAATCAATTTTATAAAAAAGTTTGTGTAATATACCATGCCCGGCTTTAATATTAGCTGTTTGGATTTCATTATGTTTAGCCCAGATTATTTTACCAGAATTATCCATACTGACGGCTGGTTCCTCACGTCCTAACTAAAAAATATATTTCATATTAGCAATTGATAGATTTTAGAAGTCCAAAAGAACTATAAATAACCTTGACGCAAACAGCCCCTTCATCATATCCAAACGCGACATTATTGCTTCCTTTTTGGTAGGCGATAGTCCAAGCGCGTTCTAAACCATAATTTAGAGTATTTTCCAGACGGTATGTATTTGAATGCCAAATTTTTACAGTGCCATCTTCGCTACCAGAAATAATAATGGGTAATTCTGGGTGAAAACATGCAAACGCGGCATTTTGAGTATGTCCTTCTAAGGTTTGAACACAGGTTTTGTTTTGATAATCCCAAATCTTAACAAGTTTATCATCAGCAGCAGATACTAGATATGGTTTTTCGCCACCGTGATAATATTCAACCCAATTCACTCCTTTTTCGTGACCTTCAAGTGTGAAATTCGCCACTGCAGAACTAAGAGACCATACTTTAATCGTACGATCTAAACAAGCTGAAGCAAAAGTATTCGAATCTTTGGGATTAAAATTTACATTCATGACATAATGCGTATGTCCTTCAAATATCTAAATAATTAAAAATGAATTATATTGAATTATATTATAAAATAATGAAATTAAATTTATATATAATTCTAAGTAAATTCAGATCAGCTAGTAAATTAAAAAACCTGAATATTCTTCCATCCTTTTTCCCAATCCCACAATTTGACAGTCATATCGTCTGAACCAGTCAAGACAAAAGGTTGAGTAGGGTGTATCGCAATGCATCGAATATAATCGGGATGAGCCTCAAATGTTGTAACTTTTTCGTGAGTATTATAGTTAAATACTCGTATTTGCATATCATCTGATCCGGTAATTAACCAATTCTTACGAGCAATGAATTTCGCAGCACGAACTAAAAAATTTAATAGTAATATTAGTCGTATGTAAATAGAATTTGATATGAATAGTCATTTTAAATTACCCGGCACATCCGTAACTTCGAAAGTTTTAACTAAAGCCTAAATATTTTGACATGTAAGATGAGTTAATCACAATGTATCTGACCAATCGCGTATAAAAAAATTTTTTTTTTTAGATAATAAAATCCTTGTTCATTGAAATGAATTAATTCATACAATTAATTTGGTCCTTCTTAAAATTAAAATAAGTTATAATTCAATCTTTTTTTTTTTTTTTTTTACCTGTGTCTCATAATTCCAAATGTACACATTACCATTATACAAACTTGCAAGTAACCAAGGTTCTGTCGGGTGGAAATCTACACATTTTACGCGATCTGAACGGGCAAATAATTTGCGCTATATCATGTCGATGATTTGAATGGTTAGATCAAAATTTCTATTTTACTAAAATATATATATATATAAACCTTGATTTCCAGACGCATTCCCTAAAAAAGATGCATTTCAATGAAAGGAAATAGTTAGTTTCTTGAGGTGGCCAAGAGACGTAGATCATTTAAAAGATTGTAGAGTTATCTCACCATTCTGACAATTTACTCTTCCTTTCAACAAATTTCTTTTAATGTCGTTAAAAAAATCAAATCAGTAAATTTGATCCGAAATTTTAGATTAATATTAACGTTGCCAGAAATTTAATTAATGATCGGCAACTAGCTAAATCTATAAATTAATTTGTCATGTCATTTTAACGACACGAGAATTTTAATTATTAACAATGACAGAAAAATCGTTAGCAGGGGAATTTCGCGTAGGACAAGAACTTTACAAAAGAATAGAGAACACAAAACTTGCTTCGTTTGACCTGTCATATCAAGTATTTATTTCATTAAGTGTCATTCTTAACAACTTATGAAGAACGATATTAAATCGAATTTTTTATTTTCTTGAATTGATAACTAGCAAGATGTTAAAAGTGCAATTTCGTATTTTATAAATTGCGTAGAACTAGTGGATAAATTAAGTATTTTTAGTGCGAATGAAACTGTAGAAGATATTAATACTGGTGATTTAAGGTAAGTTGGAAAAAAAAAGAATCGTATTTAGGGTAAACTCTGTCGTTTAGACTAAATTTACGCGACACGAATGTGTAGATTTCTTTTGGTAGAAGCATATCTCGGTGATCTTACAACTAAATTAAACGATAAAGATCGAATGCAAATATTAAATAAGGCAAAGGTTTGCATTTATTTTTAAGAAATTTAAAGATCGCGTCATAATGCTCTTTTTTGATATTCTTTTCTGTCCATCATTAGCTGTACTTTGAACAGTTTTTAAGGAACGTCGAATTGCACGAAATTTTAAAGGAGGAGGTTAGCCCTTAAATTAGATGGTCTAAATTGAATTCATCTTATTGGCTATCTATATCTCGTTTTTTAATAATTGAAGGATAGGAAATTTATTGAAGAACAAACTAATGAAATCAAAAAAGATGCCGCTAAAAAGCGTGAAGAAAAGATTGCACGTTACAAAAGAGAGAAAGAGACCAAAATGAAGTTAGAGGTAATCCATCTTATATGTTGTCAACTATCACTTTGCTTAATCAAATTAGTTAATCTTTGGAATTGTTATGCTAATCAAAATAGACTTTACAACAAATATTGTTATCTTCTGGACACGATGACAAAGAAGATATTAGTCGCAAGCATGTCTTAACCCTTATTGACTTATTTATACAAAAATCTATTGAACAATTAATGTCAATTCAACAAGAACTCGAATTACTTAATCAAATGCGAAAAATTCAAGAACAATCTGGACCCAGTCCTTTGGTTGAAATGGCGAATGATAATAGGGTCGAAACCATTTTTAAAGATACTGGTCCCTTATTGACAAAAGATGGAAAGGTAGGATTTAATTATTAACTTGTATATAAAAATAGATTAATCTTATTTTCCATATAGCCGCTTCGACCATTTGTTATCATGAATCGCGAAGCTATTCGAGAACAAGTCTTTAGACCAGGCTGGCGTCTTCCAACAATGACTATTGACGAATATCTTGAACAAGAAGCTGCACGAGGCAATGTCATTAGCGGAGGAGGGTAAGAAGAGATCAATTGATATAAAGATGTAAACAATTTATCATGAATAATTTCCATTTAATGATGCTTTATCAGACAAATACCGGAAAAGAAGGAAATCGATGATAACGATGAACGTGCTTTAGATGAAGAAACACTCAAAGCACGAGAATGGGATGAATTCAAAGACGCCCATCCTTATGGATCGGGTAAATTTCTTTCAGTTTGTATATTTTGATTTTTCTTATATAAATATTCATATTTTATTTCACAATTAGGCAATCGCATGCGCAAAGGTTAACACAACCTCCGGATAATTAAATAATTAAATAATTTATTTTTATTATTATCATAATTATCATTTTAATATTTATTTATTCATCACTTCTGTAAAGTTTTGGTTTTTTTTTTGTTAATTTAAAATATTTATAATTATGAAATAATTTCATTTCTTGTATGTTGACCATACATAATTCATATATAAATTTAATAGTATCTAATAATATTACGTGATTTATTGTAACTTGTCACAAATATATATATAGATTTTAATATTGTTAGATTAAAAAAAAAAATCCATTTTTAACTAAAATATTTCCCATCATCAATGAAATTCTCATAACCACCGCCGCCTCCCAAGAAATCAGGATCATCACCAGGACCAAGTCCACCCGGAATTGCGCCTCCGGCAAGCATATGTTGGCTCTAATGATACAAGTTTTATGAATTTCAACACTTAAATGTAAAACAAAAAAACAAAAAACAACAATCCCCACCTTTTGAAGATATTCTTTACTACATCCCACAAGCCTATCAGTTTTAATGACACGTTCGCTAACAGTAGTAGCTTTGTTTATTTGTTCCTCAAGCTGAGTAATTGTGAGTGACGTGTCATAACGATCAGGATTATCGTGGAAGGATACCATTCCATTCTGATGAGAATGACTAATGGTAGCGAATATCTCACGAGATTCGATCTATTTTAATAGTAATAAGATTAATATATTGTGATGTGAATGAATATAATGAAAAGGAAAATATAAATACCATTCGCAAGACATAATTCTCGGCCATTTTTGGTGCATCACGTCCTTCTAAACCTACTGCATCTGCAATATCAGCCAATGACAATGTCAAATAAGTTTGAGTCAATTGCTGAATGTTTCGTCGGTAAATGGCATCGAGGGTTTGTTTTGCTAAACCGAGATTCTTATCCTATTTGAAAGGAAATGGAAATACACATTATATAAATATTATTAAAAAAGTATTCATCGGATTTACAATTTCATTTTATTAAAAAAATTTAACCTTTCTAAATGCATCAGTCCATTTAGTAAACTCATTCCGCAGTCTCTTTACGTTTAAGCTCTCAAATGCAGATGCATAATCTTGATAAGCTTGACATTGATTTTTTACTGAACGGAAAACTACATTAGCAGTGTATTTAGGGAGTTGAGCAATCTGGCATATTCAAAAATTCAAATAAAAAAGTGGTAATGGAAATTCAATTAATGAAATGAATTCATTTTAATATACAAAATATTGATTTAATCTAACCTTTCCGTGCAAAAGAAGCGATACCAAGGTAAACTTTTTATACGCTTCAATTTGAATTTGACTAGTCACGTTCGCTGGTGCTGATATCACCTTAGGAAAAAAAAGCAAAATCAATTAATTAAAATTATATTACTAAAAACATAAATAACTTTAGAAAGGTATCTCACCAATTTTAAGAAATAAAGAGCGCGTTCGTAATTCTTTAATCCTATATAAATCATCGCGCCATAATAATGATATAACAAATGATCGGTATAGAAAATTGCTGTACTCTAGTAATCATTTTGAATAATTTAAGTAATCATATGAAAGATACATATATAATATAATATAATTTCGAATTGCTCACCGGTACATCTATTTCGGTAATATCATTTTGCAATATTGGAAGTGCTTGTTTATAACATCTCAATAACAAACATTCCTATTTGATAAGTACACGATAAGAATTTAGCAATAAATTAAATATGATAGTAAACATAAACCTTTCGAAATATATTTTATCACCTTAATAAACATTTGATGCAAATTTGTGAGATGATTTGGGGTAAGAGCATATCTTTGAAGAGCACTCGCAAGTGGCTTAATGGCGATGACACTCTATTATAAGACAATGCAAATTAGAACCGCGATCTGAGTAAATTTTACTATGAGTTATTCAGTGATGCTTTGCAATTACTTTCTTACGTTTCCGTTTCCATAAAGAGTAGCTAATCTACACAACCCTTGAGAAACTTGCAGAACTAATGGATAAAAAGTTAACGTACATAAAATTTAATAATAAAATTGTGAAGGTACAATTTAAAACGTACACTTACACTTGTCAGGTGCCAATCGAACTTGATGCGCGTCAAATACCGTCAAAAATTGAAGAATATATTGAATTAAACGCGCAGCGTTTGGTCTATCCGCTTGACATCGCGCGGCACTAAAAACAATTTTCTGTGAACATTATATAGGTTAAACCAAGAAATCGTTGAGACTTAAAAAGCTTACAGGAAATAAGTGTAAGGTAAGCTGAAAAGGGTTTGATCCAAAAGATCTAAAGGGTCTCTATTGTCACTAGTACCCTGCAAAAAGACTTGCTGCGGAACTTGTTTCAAGACCGGGACCATTTGCTTAGCTACAGCTTCATAACCATCGCTGTTAATGTTCATAGAAATGAACTGAAGAAGCTCATCCACATTTGCAGGAAGGTTTTGGTTGGGCATTTTGTGTAGAGTTGTCAAGAGAACTATAACAAATTCAGTCTAAATATTAAGTTGACGTACGAATAGTAATTTTTCGTCTTGATAAATTCTCCGAATTCACGTGATTTTACATTGATCATCGAGATGCAGCAGTGCAGCACATTTATCCATTCATTGCGGAATTTTTTTTTTATATCAGATGGATTTACTGGAAGAGTTATCAAATAAAAAACTCTTGCCTTCTTTATTTGTATTCGATATTGATTATACTCTTTGGCCTTTATGGTTCGTATTAAGACAAAGAAATTTCCATATACATATTACTAATTCTAAATTACTTCAGGATCGATACTTATTCTGGCCCTACTTTCGAAGCTGATCCTTCCAAACCTTATTGCGCTAAAGATAAGTATGAGCATTTTTAAAATTAATTAATAATGTTATTTTGTTTCATTGTGTTAATTAAATTTGTTTACTATAGATACGGAAATTTAATTAGATTATATTCTGATGTTCCAAAAATTCTCCGACTTATTAAAAATTGTCCACAAACTTATATAGCTGTAGCATCAAGAACTCATGAACCAGAATGGTACGTGTCTCATTCATAAATCTCATAAGCTTAATTTCATTTACCTATTAATTTATTAAATTAGGGCACGTAAAGTCTTATCTATCATGCCTTTCCCTGAGAATGAAGACGAATATTCAGTTAAATTACCCGTAACTAATAAATCATCTAAAGTCGTCAACTATAGTACATTAGCTGACGTTATTGATTATGATGAAATATATCCTGGCTCAAAAATAAACCACTTTAGTTCGCTACATGCGACAACTGGAATTCCATATAATGAAATGATTTTCTTTGACGATGAAATGAGAAATAGGGAGGTCGATAAAAAATTAGGTGTACATTTTGTTCATGTACCAGATGGAATGAAATTGGAACTATTTTTATCTGCAATCAAGGAGTTTGCTAAAAAAAGAAAAAATTCCTTCTTAATTTAAATATTTTAAACATGTAAATCAATATTTAATTTTACTCGGATCACAGATGAAGTTAGTTATTTCCGCTCATTAAATTGTAATTAAATTAATCATTAAGTCTAAATAAAAAACAAAATCTTGGCAAAGATATTATTAACAAAAATTCTCGCATATATAATTAATAAGTCTCTCTATTATCAATAAAACTTATAATTCAAATTCCTCCAATTCCTTCGTATCATATGGCATCAACCATTTTATATAATGTGGAAATATAAAAATATACGCTAATGCCCAATATAAAACTCCCAATATAGTACCAGTTAGTTTTTCCTGAAAACTGTGAAAATAAATAGCAGTCATAGCTAACATCAACCACCAGAGTAAAAGAACAAAAAAGAAAATTAGAGTAAGTAATTTTTCTTTTTCTCTTGCAATTTCCCAACTCCCTGGACGATAAGAGATAGCTCTCATTTCTTCCCAAAGGATAAGAGAAGCGTGAATCAATAAAAAACAATGTCCACTAAGATCATGACCACCTGTCCAAAGCCCACCATTCTTTTTACAGACGTAAGCTTCAAATATTTGAGACTGAGAACATTTTCCTCCGGTATACAAGAAAATCCTATCTATGATACTTGGACCATTATAGAACCGTTGTGTTACAATATACCAATAGCACGTTGCTAATATCCAACGCATTACAGATTTTGCGATTTGATGTGGGTTGTTCGCGTGAATAACTCGTATAGAATATATTATAAAAATAAAAGAAGTCCAGAACCAACCTCTTTTAACAAAAAACAGATTAAGTATGTTGGACTTATGTGAAAGGTTAATATAATCATACCAACTTGGTTCGGAAGGTGTTAAAGGACTTTGTATCAAATATGACCCAAACATTGAACCACACACAACCGTTAAAACATAACAGAAGGCAGTAATAAGTTGTTTTGACTTTTGAACCTGTAGATTCCGTTTAACATTGATATCACTTTCTTTCTTCATCTTTTCTAGATCTCCTGCCATTATAGTTAGTTGTATAATGTATACGTTAATAATGGAAAAAATCAAAAGGGATGTTCGTGATCATATGCAAACGGTTTATTTATAAAAAAAAAAAATGTTATTAACACGTGAATTTAATCATCATCTATAATGAGGAGTTGTGTAACTGCTTAAAGAGGTTAATATAAATTTGATGCCATAACTGTCAGTGAATTATTTCGGAATATGTCTTTTTCGAACATGGATCAATCGCCAGAATCGCAAAGCAATGATGATGCCGAGAAGTATGTTTTATTTCCCAGCCAACTTCCTAATCTACAAATTAAATTTTACTGACATTTCAAATTATGTCAAGTTTTTCACAAAACCCAGAAGATTCAAATCATTCGCCTGGTTACTTAGATAACTTTAATTCTAGGTCATTATCTATACAGTCTTCAGATATTCCAACCAAAGGAGTTTTGGTTTGTAATTATCTTTTACATCTTAAACTAACTGTGACTTTATATGAGCAATAAGTTTATTCCCTTATTTCAGGCGTTTTCAATACTATGCGATTTATTGGATGAATGCATATTAGATGTGGCATTTGAAGCTCATAGAGAAGCCAAATTGGCTGCATCTGTATGCCAATTATGCAATTCGGAGTAAGTCTTAAAATAAAAGTTAATTCATAAATTTATAAACGCAACAATAATAAAATAATTATTGAATTCTTAGATGTCGATCATTTGGTATGTGATGGTAAACCCTTAAAGCATTCTTTAATTGAATGTTTTCTACTACTGATGATATTAGTATCAATGAATAGTAACACAGCCGGGATTGGATATCTTTGGAAATCGTCCTCAACAAAATGATTCACCAAAATTTGAATGCGTAAATTGTAAACGTCCTTATCCATCAAAGCGTTATGCCCCACATTTGGAAAAGTGTTTGGGGTTAGCGGGTAGAAGTTCAAGTCGAGTTGCAAACTTAAAGTATGGAATTATAATAATTTATTACTTAAATAAATTGAAATGAATTACAGCTTTATATATTCAATATAAAATTAGGTTGGGAAGTGATAGAAACCCTTTATCTCCTTATACTACTTTATCGGAAGATAATCTAAATCAAAGTGACTCAGATGGAGGTTTATACATTGAAAGAAAACGTGAGTTTAGGACTTTATTATATTATTTGTTTTCTTTCAAATTTTTATTTTAAGCATGATATTTATTAAATTTATATCAGGCAAGAAATTGAATGGAAAGTCAAGGGTACGATATTTTGCCATTTTATATATAATATAGAAGTACATTATCAAAGGATTTTTTTTTCGATTATACAAAATATAACTTTTTAGAGATCGTCTCCTGTTAAATATACAAAGTCAAAAAAACAAAAGTCAATAAGTGAGTAGTATATTTAAATTTTATATTTATTCACTGAATAAAGTTTAAATAGCTATTAACATATGAAATGATTTTTTAGTTTCAGAGACGGTAGAAACATCAACTATCGTATCAAAGGTATTGAAAATTAAAAGATTGATATGCATTTCCTATAATTACAACACTAACACATCTAATACTTAATAATTCCTCTTAAAAATAGTTATGTAAGTATAATTTATAAGATTAATCAAATAATTTTTCTACTTCTATATTTGTTCTTACAAGATTATTTTTACAATTTATAGCGAAATCATCAACATTGTCTTTTAGTTCAGAAACTTCGACACCTGATAGTCCAAATTCACCGATTAAACGTTCATTTTCTATGGAGTTTTCCGATGAACCCAAAATTATGCAACAATATGGAGATAATATTGTGTATAATGGGTAATTAATGAGAAGGCATATATTCACATAACTTGCAAAAGTAATAATTCATTTACGCTATTGACTTTTTTTTAGAAATTCTGCATCAATGGATACATCAACACAATCATCAGTCGCTGATAATGATTATATTGGTATGGATACATAATTAAATATAATTTACTGGTCTAAATTTATGGTGATACTAATTTTGTCTATTCCTAAAAGACATTGATGGTGATGATACTATTGAAGTACTTCAAACATCAAATGATTCAGGATTTTTATTATAAAATAGAAATCTCGTTCAATTTATAGTTTAATTTGCTATAGATAGTATTTGATAAATATATTTAATATAAACAACTGGATTATAAAGATATTTATAAATATGTTTTCGTACAAAATTTAGTTTTTTTTTTCTAATGATTTATTTTTTAGGGATTATTTTCTTTCT
>QKYT01000459.1:28304-49565 GCA_003550305.1 Glomus cerebriforme | reverse complement strand
ATATATATATATATATATATATATATACAGAATGTCTAGCTTTTCTACCATCTAATTATTATCATTATATTATTATTGCCTTAATCATTATAATCATTGTAATGTTACTGAAAATATATCATAAGTCCATTTGTTTTATTGGCAAAGAATCTTTATTTATTAAGAATAAAACGAACCTGGCTATAAAAATACAACCTGAAAGATTTCAACATTTGTTTATATGTAAACATTGGTGCTTTATCGTTTACAGTATTTCCATTAATGGTTCTTTTTAAAATTGACAGTTTGTGGTAAATGCAAATTTGACAATTCAACTATAGAGATTAATTTAACAGCTTGTGTCTAGATTAAAATGGTAACCTGTCGTTTCTTTGTTGTTTCTATACAATTTACCTCTTTCATAACGATGGACGCGGGCAGTAATTCTTGAAAAATTTGTTATGCACTAATTTAGTGAAAAAGAACAATAACATAGGTAATCTGATTTCTGATTGTTCTCGAAAAACAATTCCTTCTCGAATGAAATTTACCACGTGTGAATAACTTGTACTACAGTAACCGCAGATTTATTCAACCAATCATTTGTCATGCTCATGATCTTATAAGGTCAAATTTCATAGGTGATTTTTGAATTGTATGCCATTTCGCTCGCTATCATTACCTGGTTGATTTATTTCATTTATTTCGATCTAGTGCTTCAAATCAAATTGAATCTTTTTTGTTTTGAAAACTCAAAACAAACCTTTTCTTTACTTCTTTCAACTATTATTATTGTAAATATGGAAGCAATAGACGCTAACGAATACTTAATACAATTCTTAGGAAGTAGGATTAAAGAATTCTTTTTCATATATTTGATTAATATTCTGTTGAGTAAATTTCATGAATTATATGAATCAAGTATAAATTAACGTGTTTATTCTAAAATACCTTCGAAGGTATCGATAATCTTCCTTCAGAAATACATTATCACTTCTCTGAACTAACAAATAAGGACCAAGAAATTGAACGTAAGTAAATACAATAGTTAGTAAAATTTCCTTTTTTGGAAATAGGTCATAAAATGACCTTTAAATTTTCCGTATATTCTATCAATCCACCTAAATAGGATTGATGGAAAGAATCGAACGTCGTAAGAGACGTTTGTGGAATTTGTATGATGGTCTTCCTATTGATGAAGATAGTGATTGCTCTATCGTTGAGAGTATTTATGAAGATGATGAGGAAGATGAGGAATCTAATAGTGATGATGATCGTTACGAAGAAGATCAAGATGGTGAACAAATTATTATTAAAAAGAAACGGCGTCGAGTAAGACGTGTTGTTACCGAATTTGAAGATGAAGAAATGCTAAAAGATAAGATAATTAAAGATTATGTGAGAGCATCACAATTGCAAGATGAAAAGATTGAGCTTGCCGACAGAGCCTTGGCACTGGTAAATTATATCTTTTTTTTTTGGTTTCTTGTAAATATCAAATTATATTTGTAAAAAAACTTTCATTTAGGGAATTGTTAAAATTTATATAAAATTGTAAAGGTTGAAAGACACATTAAACGTCTCGATGAAGATTTTGATAGTTTGTTTCCACAGCACAATCTTCGCGATTCATCAACATCAACTCCCGCAAGTCCTGGTAGAGTCGAATCTTTTTCCGCAGCTCAAACAATAGCTCAATCAAGTTCTACTTCAACACATGCGACCGTTCGAAATGGAGCATCAACGTACACATCGGTAACAGCTACGTCATCTAACTTTCCATCTACGACATATGATTACAATAAAGGATTATATTCAAGCGCTGACTCTGACGACGGACAAATTTGTAATTTATTCTTTAAATTGGTACATGTGCATTTACTTTTTTAAGATAAAAATTAATATGCCTTTCGCTATATATAGCGTTGCCAATGCTTCCTAACCCATCAAGCTCTTTAACTCGATCAAATAAAGGTATGGAAATCTAGGATTTTTCCTCAATTATTTAATATTTTATATTTCTAAAGATTTTCTGCTATTTCAAAATTTCATCCCTTCATCAATAGCTTTAGCAAGCAGTGCAAACAACGGAAGACGCCGGAAACAAAAGTAATTTTAGTCCTGATACAATATTTAGTTTATTATATTTGAAACTTTTTATATCTGATTTTTTTTTTCTTTTATAAATTATAGTAATATGCAGGGTAACACTACTTCATATGCATCGAATATAGAAAATGCGGTTAACAGTCACCTCTCCAGAGGTATTAAATTACGAGTGTCCAACGAAGATCATCTTCCGGCAATTACAGATTCAAATGGCATTAACAGTGCCAATCTTCTAGATCAAGATGACTCGACGGCGGCATATGATAATTCTCTAGTTCCTGAAGGTAGCACCTTTCTGTCCAACTACATACCGGATCCAAACGAGCCAGTATATTGCATCTGCCGTCAAGTGAGTTATGGAGAAATGATCGGATGCGACGGAGAGGTACGTAATAAAATTTTTCATCATCTTGAAGCTTCTAAAATTATTAATCTAACCTATGTTTCTTTCCTTTAACAGAATTGTCCTGTCGAGTGGTATCATATCGATTGCGTCGGACTCTCCGCTGTACCAGAAGGCAGATGGTACTGTGATCATTGTACTGGTATGTCCAGCCAGAAGAAAAGGAAGAGAGGGCGTCCTGCAGCGGGATCAGTATCGTAAGGATTAGATCTGATTTTTATTTAGGTCTTCTCCTGAGTGTACTTTATGATTTATTTATCCGATTTCATTTTAACTTTATATTTCCTTTCTTTAATCTTTTGAGAAAAAAAAAAATAAAAAACTACCTAAGAAACCTGAACTAACTGATATTGAAGAAACCACCCCTAGTAATAGTCAATCATCACCACCAAGAAACCCCTCTCATATTCACAATCACATTCGACGCATTCAAAATCTTCTCGAAATAAAGAGAAGTCAAATAAGTCGTCGAAATCGAAATCTCAACGATATCATCAAAGAAACATTAATAATCAAACCGTTTTAAGACGACAAGATTTATGACAATTGGTCGTAAATTTATCCAAAATTATCAAATAATATGTAGCATTTAATATCACTTATATTAGTCATTCCCATTTGCGCTAAATATTGGGATAATAGTATAAGTATCTTATATCAAACAATATAAATTTATAAAATAATTTTTTTTTTTTAACCATTTCGTGTTTTATAATAACTTAATTTATAAAAAGTCATCACACTTTTTTTCGTTTTTAATATCCTAATAGTTTTGCACTGTATTATTAATACATTAGCACTAACCAATATTTTCAAATAAAAAAAGGCTATTTATTATTTTTATTACTGAGTACTCATTTTTTTTGTTTGTGTTTTTCTGTTTATATGCCCGAAACATCAAAAGGAAAAATAACAATCCAATTAAAAACTTGATTGTTTTTTTGATAAATCTCATTCTGATCTTTCATTACAATAGCTTTGTTAACATATAATTCTTTCTTTTATTTTCATTTTGAGATTAAAGATAACAGTCTTAAGATCTTACATAAATAAAAGATATATACTATATCATATTCTCCTACCTTTTGTTAAAAAATACTATGTAAATGAAATATAAACTTCTGGATTAATTGAAACTACAGCTTGTATTTTACAGATCTGTTTCTGTATTTCATATACCCAATGAAATATTCATTCATTTGTTTTACATTCATATATAATTTTACAATCACAATCTATCTTTTATGATAGTCATTTATTATACTTTCTTTTTGTTTTAAAATAAAATAAATGCAGATGCGTAACATAAAATAATTCCAATCTTCCTTTGAAAAGTTTTGGTTATTATCTATAATAAATCTTTAAATGATAATAATGATTTTTAGTTTTTTTTTTTTGAAATCTTTTATATCCCATTTTTTTTAGCTATCAAATACAGAATCCAAAAATATATATTATAAGGGCTGAACCAGAATTTCTTATTTCAGGGTCAGAATTAATAAAATTCCGACTGGCATTATCAAAATTCCCTAAAAAAGGAAAGTTCTGTATTGTAATTTTTTGTCTTTTGTCAGGATCTTTTGTTTCCTTATCATTTTTGTTATCTTTAGTTTTCCATTCTCTTCGGTACATAGTGCTCTTCTTGCATTCAACAAATGAAGACGCTGTTGATTGCAAGGGTATCCTGGGGAAGTTCGTGCTCAACGAAGGTTATATCGCGTTTTGTAGTATGGAGGACTGATTGAGGTCGAAGACAAACCGGCAGAGCCGATTATGATGGGTAACCACAATTTCTGAGACCATTCCACGACTTGTCTGTTCCAATAAGGTCTTAAAGTCTGGTCATTTGAAGTTGACACCTGAGCCGGTATCAACTGACGAGTTCATAGGCTGGAAAGCGAGAACTGAGGAGTTGTTTTTATCGTTCAAAGTATAAATTTTTTCTATGACACAAAGGTGTTCTGATGAGATACCAAGTTTCTTAGTGCAGATAAATACATGGAAAAAAAGAGGATAAGTTACGATTTCGAATCTGATATTACAACTGTATTACTAAGCAAAAAGCGTATCCGTTATCACGTGATTGATATTTCCAATTTGCCGACCTGAAATTTCCCTATCAATTATGAAAGCTTTAATTTTTGCAGAACAATGTGGAAATTTACAAGTATTTTTTTATTTGCATTTGCGATCCTTGCAATACTTGCATTAGGGCAAACGTCTTTCGCGTTTGACTGTTCTGAATTTGAGGTTGATCGTATAAAATTTAATCTTCAAAGCCTCAACAAGTAGGTTTTGCATTATTACTTTAAGCGACTTTTTACGAGCTGTAAGAGCAAATAATAGCTTATCTCTTTTTCACCAATGATTCTTTGTGCCTTCTTTTATTTTATGATGCTACTATTCTCGAACAGTTGATTAAAATTATGTTTAATGGTTATAGAACAGAGAAAATAACTCAGGAAGAAAAAACGCCTCCAACTATTACGGATACTGAGTATCATATAAATCCCTGTGCACCTTTGACATATGATAATGATGATGATGAAAGTAAAAAAAATCATTGTGATAATAATACATATATTTGTCAAATCAAAACTAATTATTTAGAAGGCCGTAAAGATCCACGAATTATAAGTATTAAACAAATAGCTGGCGGAGAATTAAATCCCGAATTAGCTTTAGGACCTGCCTTGAATAACGATGATATGCACGGTAAATTTTAGCATTTTAGTTTATTTTAAGACAGTTTATTTATAACATTCCTGAGAAATACTTCATTCTTAAATTCCATTATTTAACAGGACACCTCTCAATGATATATCATGGAGCTTCCTACAATGATGAACCACAACAAGCAAACATTACGTTTATTTGTAAAAAGGTGAATTATAATTTAATTAAAGAAAGTAACTGAAGTTTATTATGAAATGTCTTTATAAATTATATTCAACAATTTAGCAAGGAGATAATAAGATAACAAAATACAATTACAAGGAAAATACATTATTTATAGAGTGGGAAACTCAGGCTGCTTGCGGGTATGTTATTATATAAATATCATTAATTTTTAATTAAAGTCCTCTTTAAAGGATACAAATCTGAATCAATAGAGAAAAAATTCCTGAAGAAGATAAAGGCATGAGTGGATTTACTAAATTTATACTCACGTAAGTGAATTTTGATGTCTTCTTTAATTGAAATTTATTAATGTGAAAATTAACAAATATCATAATTTAACAGCTTAATTTTTATTGGTTTATGCTATTTTGGAATTGGAGCTGCTTATAAGTATCATGCTTATAAAGCACATGGTTGGGATTTATTACCTCATTTGTAAGTTTTATACTTTTAGAAGCTCTCATTTGACCTTAAAAATATATATATTTATATAATTCTTTGGTCTTCAATTTAAATTATTTTTAGGGACTTTTGGAGAGACGTCCCTTATCTAGTTTCGGTAAATAAAAATCTTTTTTCTTTTTTTCATAGTATTATTATCAATTACGTAATTAATTTTTTTTATTCACAGGATGTATTCAAATATATTGTTAATTCGTTCAGAACGGGTCGTGGCGGATATAGCAGGTTTTATATCAATATTTTTTTGAATTTTAGTTATTTAGTAATTTTACCTTTTTTTTTTTCCTTATAAATTTATATTATTTTTAGGGTATAATGTAAATAAATATATATCCATAATGTATACCGCAAAGGTTAATAACTTGCAAGGAGGTATGTATAATATATCTATTTAACAATTAGTTAACAATTAGTTTTAAAACTTGCTTATATAAGTTAGATACGATGAAATAATGTATTATTATTTTTTGAATATTATTATAAATCTTTTTTTTTTTTATAGTTTTATAATTTAATGTTCTTAGTATAAATGATTTAATTTATGAAAATACGGAGCGTAGCATAAAAATTCACGTTTTTGAATTCACCACATGACATTGTAAATCATAGAACAGCATGCCCCAGATTTCTATTTCCTAGATTTAGATAAATTGCATTTATAAGATTGTCAAATTTCCCACGGATGATCTACAATCTCTACTATAAAATACCCATTTAGATTTTAAATATTTCTCCTCTTCCATCCCTTTTTTTAGGTAATCAATCCATTTTGAAATTATGTGAAATCTTATCTAAGAATGACAAATCAGCTAATCATTTTGATAATCTTTTAAAGAATTTTTATATAAAATCTGGAATAATTCCTTTCAAAATGACTAAGAACCGCCTTAATCAAATCGAAAAACATTTATCTCCAATGGCTTGTAATTAATTATATATATGTGTATATTATTTAAATAAAACAATATGAAACTAACTATAATGTTAAATAATTAATTTATTTAAATAGCCACAAATTCACTTTTCCAAGAAATTCCTCTTGCTCCTCCTGATGTCATTTTTAACCTTACCGCTACATATAAAGCAGATACTTTTGCTCAAAAAGTTAATTTGGGTGTAGGAGCATATCGAGATGATGGAGGAAAACCTTGGGTATTACCTGTCGTAAAAAAGGTAATGTATATCATTGTTTGATAAAATAAATTTAATTCTTAAATTGACGTTTAACGCGATAAGTGCGTCCAAAACAACTACTGTATTTAATTGGTATTACTGTTAAAATAAGGCCGAACAAGCCATTGTAAATGATCTTTCACTAGATCATGAATATCTTCCTATATTGGGTCTTGCACCTTTTAGAGAAGCATCAATTAGATTAATTCTTGGTTCAGATAGTTCTGCTATCAAGGAAGCTAGAGTAAGAATTTTAATATTAATGATCATTTACTTGTTTTAATTTTGAAAGTCTAATTTAATATAATATTATTAGGTTACAGCTGCTCAAACGATATCTGGTACAGGTGCTAACCATCTTGGTGCCCTCTTTTTGTCGAGATTTTATCTTAAAGGAGTTCCAGTTTATGTATCTAATCCAACGTGGGGTAAGTTATTTATGAGAACAACTTTTTTATTTTCATTTCATTTCATTTCAATTTTTTTTTTGTTTAAATTCTTAGCAAATCATAAACCAATTTTTAATAACGTTGGTTTTGAGACAAGAGACTACGCTTATTTTAATCCAAAGAATAATGGATTAGATATTGATGGTCTTTTAGCAGATCTCAAGGTATTAAATTATTCCTTTTTTTTTCTTTTTTTTTTTTTTGATTTATAATATTATAATGTATTCAAATTTTATAGGCTGCACCTGAGAATTCTATTATTTTATTACATGCTTGTGCTCATAATCCAACAGGGGTTGATCCTACAAAAGATCAATGGAAAGCAATTGCAGACGTTATCGAAGTACGCTATTATTATTTATTTATATATAAGTCTTTTTTAATATATAACATTCGAATGTTTTTTTTTTAGTCAAAAAAACATTTCCCATTCTTTGATTGTGCATATCAAGGATTTGCCAGTGGAGATTTAGATCGTGATGCTTGGGCTGTGCGTTATTTTGTTGAACGCGGTTTCGAATTACTTGTTTGCCAATCTTATGCAAAAAACTTTGGGTTATATGGTTTGTGTATTACGTATTATATTATAATAATCTATGAGTTTTTTCTTTAACTAAATTGTTTCAAACTCAACTTTTTTTGCAGGGCAACGTGCTGGTTGTTTAACATTTGTGTTAAAAAACGCTGACGCGGCTGCTCGTGTAAGTTCTCAACTCGCTAAACTGCAACGTGCTGAAATATCAAATCCTCCAGCACATGGTGCTCGCATAGTTAATAAAGTATTAAATGATCCCGATCTTTATGCTGAATGGTAAGCATATTAATGTTTATTGTAATAAATTAAAATTTTATTAAGACTTGTAACTTATTTAAATTAGGACTGAAAATCTCAAAACGATGAGCGGACGTATTGGTAATATGCGAAAAGCTTTATATGATAAACTCATTCAACACAAAACTCCTGGTACTTGGGAGCATATTATAAATCAAATTGGAATGTTTTCTTTTACTGGACTTAAAGGTAAAACATTATTCTTATAATTTTTTACTTTGATTTTTTTTTTTTTTTTTTTTTACTAATTATTCTTGTTTTTTAAATATTATTCTTTGAAATTTTAGCATCACAAGTTAAAGTTCTTAAAGAAAAATATCATATTTATCTCACAGATAATGGGCGTATTTCTATGGCTGGATTATCTACTTCAAATGTAGAATATTTTGCGGATGCTGTAAACTATGTTGTAAGAAATGTAGCTTAGTTTGAATAGATACTACTTTATTATTATTTATTTTTCATTCCTTTATCAAATTAAATATATACAATTTTGGGTTACCCACGAAAATAAAGTAATACAAAAATAAATTGTTTCGTTATGTTTTGTCTGACATTATTATTTATCATGTTAATAAAGGTCTGATTTACTGAAAAATCACTTTACTACGATACATTATAATCATTATAATCACATTTTAAGATAACATTATATTTAATTACATGATATAATAAAATTTTTTTATTATGAAGAAAAGGCAAATACTTGTAATAAAACAAACAATAAGCAAGAAAAAATCAGTTTTTTTTTTTTTTATATATATATATATATTAATTGTCCAATTTTTTTAAAAAAATTATTTTAAACTAAATATATATACATGTAAATAGTATATTTAAATTAAAAAAAAAAAAAATATACTATTTACATAGATACAAAGCAACTAAATTAAAGTTGTTTGTTCTTACTACATTTTCTATTATATACTTTTTTTTTTTTTTTTTACAAACAACTTATTATTTCACTTCATTATCTCCGTTCATCCCTATCTCTGCTATGATGTCTACGTCTATTATTCTCACCATCTTTAGATCTACTACTATGGCGGCGACTATTATGATGACGTGACGAATGATGTTTTTTATGTTTTCGGCTTCCGCTTCGATGATAATCATCTTTTGAATAACTATTATGACGAGATTTAGATATAGAACTTCTCCTTTCGTGGTCGTCTTTATCTAAAGACTCTCGTCGATGATGTGATGATCTGTGATATTTACTACGATGTTTATGAGATGAGGAATGGCGACGTTTTCCTGAAGATGATGAATGATCTTTATCGGGTGAAGGAGGTGTAGTAGGTATATCATCCTTCGTTGGATAAACATCTACATCATCATCATCATCTACTAACTCTTCATTAGTTGAAACATCGATTACATTATCAACTTCATCATCATCAGGTACCCGAAATTCATCTGTATATATTATGGGTTTCGGTGACTCTGATCGTGATTGTCTTTCAGTATCTTCATAAGTTTGTTCTATCGATTCTAATTGATTGTTTTTTTCATCCTGCATTTCGACATCAAATTCACGTGGACTATGATACAAATTTTTACCATTTTCATCATTCGATATTCTATTAGGTGAAGGTGTTCGAGCTTTAACTGCTTCATAACGTTCATTTAAATCTTGATTGCGTATTTCGTCTTTTCTTTCATCCATTGAAATATGTCTACTATCTTTTCTATCCCCAATTGATTCACGCCTACTATCATAACGTGAACTACTATATGAATCACGACGGTCATCACGTCTGTCACTCAATGATTCACGTCTATCTCTATCTCTATCACTTCTTCTATCTGACATTGATTCACGTCTTTCTTCTCTTCTTTCAGATACAGAATATCGCCTATCGTCATAATATCGTCTATCGTCACCGTATCTTCGTTCTTCTTTCCTTTCTATCCCGCGACTCCCACGACTACGACTTCGACGTCTTGATGATGTTGAACTCTTTCTTCGTTCATCATATAACATACGATCATGTCTTGACGGTGATTGACTGCGATGTGATCCTTCACGATGTCTTCGAGAACTACGATGGTGTGACCTACTGCTACTTCGTCTTTCTTTGCTTCTACTTCTACTATGACTTCTTGCCTTTTCTCGCCTTCTATTTTCTAAATCTTCATCTGGAATTACGTCCCTATCACGCCTATCACGATCACGATCAGATATAAGAGAAGGAGATAGCTTATCACGTGTATCATTATCCTTATCTAGTGAATGATGCGACACTGATGATTTACGACGCGCCAAATCGCGTCCAAAATCATCCACTAATCGATCATCATCATATTTTGGTTCGCCTTCACGATATTCTCTCTCAGATCTAAACATTTAAAATGTTATTAAATTCGTTTTAAAATATAGTAATTGCTAATATATATTCCGTCAGTCATACTTACACTTCTCGTCTGCCAATTGAAGGGCCCATACTTGATTCTCTTCTGAAATCATTATTATTTCCACGTCCGCTGTTAAATGGTCGTTGTTCATGGAAAAAACCTGTACCTCTTCCGCGACCTCCACCTCGGCCTCGATTTTGAAAACTACTTCCACGTTGTGGGAACCCTCCACGAAATCCTCCACCTCTGAAAGGTTGCATAGCACCGCCCATACCACCTCCCATATTATTCCCAAACGGAGTAAAATTACCCTGCGGTGGCATCATTGGTCTATTATCCCAAAAATCATCATAAACTGGAGGTCTAAAAGGTGGCATGAATTGTGGTTGTGCTGGAAAAGGTTCAGCTGGGTAAAATCCAGATTCAAAATATGATGGATCATAATAACCACCAGGAGCATTCATCATATTCATATTCATTTGAGGATATCCGGCTGTAACAATAAAAAATTAGGTTATATATTATATAAATGTTGTAAAATGAAATTTTCTTTAAAATAACTTACCATCGTCGTACCAATATTGACCTTGATCATAACCAAATCCATAATCATTATAATATCCAAATTGTCCGTATGTTGCTTGTTGAGCAGCTGCGGGGTTTTGTTGCGGAAAAGCTTTTCCATTGGCATTCGGAAATTGATGCTGTTGGCGTGATAATTGCTGTGGTTGAAACTGTGAAAGTTGTTGTTGTGATTGTTGAGATGTTTGCGATAACTGAGTTTGCTGTGAAGATGCTGATTGCTGTTGTGGTGGAGCTTGTGGAAGATCATGAGTAGGTTTTTTCGGTAATTCCACTTTAGCACTCTATTAAAGAATTGATTATATTAAATTTTTTTTTTAAAAAAAATCAATTACAAAAAAGTAAAAGAAATTCGTACTGGTTCAGTTTTCACTTTTGGAGGCTGCGTAGTAGCAGCAGTTGTTTGTGATACGCCATCTTCAGCGATATCAACTTGTATGTCCACAGTCTCATTAAATTCCTTATTATCCTTATCTTCAACTTTTACAGCAGGTAACAGTTGTTCGTTAATTACCAAATCTGTTGTTGATCGCTGTTGTTCTTTTTCTATTGAAGTTTCAGCCGAAATAGGCACTTCTATTGTACTCTCTTCAACAATCACGTTATTATTATTAACAGCTTCATCTTCAACATTACCCTCAGGTACAATTTGTTCATTTCTACGTCTTGCCCAATCTCTTAAATGATTATCCACAGCTTCTCTAGTTGCTTTGTCAGGTAGTAAGTCATCAGGTAATAATATAGATCGACAATTTGGACACTTGAACTGCTGATCTTCTTGTTCGGGATTGATTAATGCGTTTCGAATACCTATGTAAATTATTTATCAATCCAAATTTATATCACCAACCAACAGATAATTTTTTTTTTATATTTTTATAGAGGAAAAAAAAATAAGAAGCAAATCTGTTAGTAACGATAACTGACTCAATAACTTAGGGAGGAAATGCTGTAATATATTGGTTAGTTTTTTTTAAAAGAAAAATAAGAAATAAAAAAGGAATAGAAGACAAAAAAAGATAGAATTTTCTCCTTCATATAATACAAATCTTTGCGATTCGAATAGCGGAACTAGTATTCCCATAATATTTCCCTCATTGTCATCAAGAACTTTTCAGTAATATAAATTTTTTGGAAACTCACAACCATATCCAATAATATATAGGAATAAACCTTCCAAATGTAATCCAGACATTGGTTGAAAATGATCACCAATTTTGTCTTGGATCAATAATTTCACACCTGTTATCATATAATGCTATCTAAAAGAATATTCGTAACACCCATATTCCACAGAAAGAAAATTAAAAAAAATTGCACACAAGTTCACTAGACTAGAACTCGAGATTAATTTTGTTTTTAAACCTCGAGAAAATAACGAAGGGATTATATTTATTGTGCAACAAACAATTTGCGAGCAAAACCATAAAAATAACACAAAAGGCAAAATTATAGAACAAACAAATTGTGACAATATATCTAGCCTAACCTGACTAATTAATCTATAAAATTCGTAACAAAAATCTAAAATTTGTTGTCTCTGTGGACAACAATAACGATACGTACATTCATCACAAAATGAGGCCTGACAACACGGCGTTATAACAGCTTCTCTAAGAAGTCGGGCACATATCATGCATTGGAGTTCAGGAGGTACCGGAAAAGTATCTTCAAGTACTTCATTTGTAGTCACATATGATTTTTGGCGGGCATGGAATTTTTGCCAAGCAGCACTTAATAGAAAATAATAGCCAATTTAAGTATAATGTAAAAGCAGATCTTTTTCATGGAAATTGAACAGAATCTTGAAAACTTACTCATTTGCTTGAGCAATAACCAAATTTCCATCTTGTGTAACAAGTACTCCTTTGCCAGGAGGAACTTGTTCGACTTTTTGCAAGAAACTTCTGGGTATTCCCGTCGTCTTTCTAACCTTCATATGATCGAACGATCTATCACCATTTGTCGGACATGCTTGAATCCAATGACCTATAAAATCAAAACAATGTAAATATTACAATTTGGATCAAAATAAAACCCAACTTCAGATATGATATAAGAATTTGTGGTAAGAATTAATATAAATACCTTTTTGTCCGCATCTATAACAGACATAATTTGGTGGAAGTGCTTTCTGAATTTGTTGTTTTACTTGAGGGCGAGGCTGATTTGGCCTTCGAAGTGCTGGTTTTCTATTGAACAAGATGAAATTATAAATATCATGATATACTAATACATTCAGATCAATAATAACAAACTTACGAAGCCATCTGTTCCTGAGTTTTTTCCCAAAACTCTGATGATTGTGCAAACATAGCTGCAATTCTGGCTTCTTCTGTTTGTTCTTCACTAGAGTTTTGAGTTGTGATTGGAACAGGTGAAGGTCGTGAAACTTGCGTTTGTTGCTGTTGCTTAGACGAGTCAAAAGTTTTTGTCATAGATCTAAAAAAGATAAATATATATATATATTTAGAATCTATAAATTATATTAAAAAAAATTAAATAAAAATTTACCCATTAACATTTCCATAATTAATTCGATTTCCAGTTGCTGCATTGCGTGGTGCAGTTGGCGTTCCTTCCAGATAACGATGTGCAGTCCCTTTCCCCGGTTTTGTAGGTACTCGTCGAACTACTATGGGTGTATTTCTTGGTATTAATGCAGTATCTTCTTGATAATCTATAAAGAACAGTATCCCAAGTTAATTATATATTGTATTTAAATTTACAAAACGATTGAACATATATTAAGATTTATTCACTGTCATATAATTATAAACAAATACCTTCTCCAGATTCAGCATGGGAAACTACAATATCAAAGTCATTTCCTTTTAACTTTTTTGCTGTTAAAATTTCTTTTTTTGCATCGAAAACAGATATTCCAAGTCCGTCGAAAGTAATATTATCGTAATCTTTAGCACTTTTGAATTTGTAATATATTTGAGACATCTTTAATCAAGTAAGTATTGAAAACTCAAAAGCCCACTTTTATTTCACAATAGCCTATGTATAAATCACGTGTACTGGCACATGATTAATTTGCGTATGCTGGATCATTATGTATACCATCAGTGATCTCTGATCAATCAATCACGACTAATCAGAGTTAAAGGTTCCATGTATCATTCATAATTTTCTAAAAGTAGTTAGCTTTATTTTTGTATCAATTATTATATTTTTTATTATAACAGATAATATATGTTAAAAAATTTTATAATAACTTTACAGTTTATATATATATAATCTTGAAAATAAGTAAACTAATCATATAACTGATATATTTAATTTATATAAATAATTTGTAAATTTTTTTTTAATATTCTTTAAAGAGTAAATTTATTTCTCACTTAAGGTAAAATTCAAATATTTCTCATTTCTTATATCAAAAATGCTGTAAATCTTAAATACCATATTTATAACATTCTTTAAAAATTTGTAAAATAGCTTATAATTTATATTTTTAAAAGCTATATAAAGTTTGTATAGTAATTATCATTTATAATCCAAAATTTTAAAAATCTATTTATTTATATTATATAACTTAATTTTATTATCCAGAGCAAAACAAAGAACTATATATATTTACACAAAGTAATAAATAATTAAAATCATATAGCAATTTTCAGTTGTCTGGATGCATTACATATTTGTAATATTTTGATGATAATGATAATAATAATAATAAAAATAAACAAAATAGTAAACATTGTAATTTGTAATACATTTATTTTTGCAATACGTATGACAAGTGTAATAAGAAAAAAAAGTATGAACTTTTTTTTTGAAAAAAATTTTCTTTGAACTTCTTAGCAAAATTTTAGCATTAGTTTTGTAAAAATAAATACTTTTTACATTAAATATATATATTTTTTATAATACACTTCTTATATATTATAGTCAGACCTCTATATAATTATCTTCCATATAATCACAACTTTTTATAAGTATCTGATTTTAAAAAACAGTTTTAAATTATATCAAATTACTCCTATATAATTACAAATCAATTATAGTCACTATTACCTTAATCTTAAATGTATATATTATTTTTATTAATAAATAAACCTCTATATAATCACCGTAATTTTAGTTATAAAATAATTTTAGCCAGAACTACCATATTACGTGATTAAAATTTCCTTTTTAAAGAATAAATATTATACATGTAAAAATTGGCAAAATTTTTTTTATTGAATAGATATCATCAAAAATGGAAATATCTAAATTATAATTTACTAAATTCAGCTGAAATTAAGAAATTTTTAATTTCAATACTTTTATATAAGTACACTAGAATCCCAAACAATATATGAATAGGTAGGATTTGAGTTTGCTTATTAAATATAAAAAATTTTTACCTCTAATAAGATTTTTTTTTGTTTATTTAAAAGGTTAACTTTAAAATAGTCAGTATTTTATATGCATAGCAAAACATATAAATTTAATAACTCAGTAATGTATTTGCATAGTAAAAACTTATTTTGGAATATATAGAATATGTTATATAATGTCAAATATATAAACAAAATTGGCATGTAAATTTAATATATGATGGTATAATGTGACAGTATAACAAAAATTAACCTATTTTTAAAAATTTAATCTATTTTTATACATGATTATGCAATAAAATTATACATGATCATATAACAAACTTTTACATGATAAAGTTTAAAATATACATGTATTTTGATATATAGAAGTTAAAAACGGAGGGTATTTTACAAGAGGAGTACTAATGTCAGTACCATACGGTAGTTGTATTACGATCGATTATCAGGTCACTAGATGGTTTTGTAATACATGCATACTTAGTAGTAGTTTTACAAATCATACTCAGTTGTAGATCATTTCATATGACCATACAAAACTTAATATATCAACCTTACTTTACAACTTTTCATATTACTCAAAATCTTGTACTGTATGATCTGTCATACAATTACATAAATTACATAGTGTACAGTACAGTTTTGCAGATTGTACAGTACAGTTTATATGTATATTCAAATTCTGACCCCGTTTTTTATTTTATAAATAAAGTATTATTATTTTATCGAATGTATATGAGAAGCGGATCACATAAGATGATGCAATGCCTATGTAACATAAAAATATATATTAATGTCCAGTATTTTCTTTCCCGAACAGAAATAAATTTTATCTTACTCCAGAACGTAATACTATTTTTTGGACAATAACCAAAATGAACATAAAGCAGAACTAGATATAAATGTTAAAAAATAAATACAAGAAGTAATACTAAGCATAATTGAACTTGGGCTCATTTTGTATTTGATGATGTAATAAAAAAAACATGTTGCAATTACTGAAAAGCTTTAATAATTTGTAATAAAGGTAGATAAACATAATCTAATGAAAAAAAAAGTCAACAAAAACAACCTATACTTCACAAAGTAATAAATAATTCAGCAGAGCCAGTTGTAAGTATAATGATAAAATATTTATTATTTGTGATATTAAATATGCTAGAAAAGCTGGATATATACTAGTGATAGGGTAGCCTTCTTTCATTATTTTATATAAAGATTCTGAAGAAGAATATCTTGGATGATATACCCAGATACATACTAGTGATAGGGTAGTCTTCTTCTATAATTTTATATAATATTTCTAAAGAAGACTATCCTGGATAATATACCCAAGTATATATCTAGAAAGATGAAGGCTTTTTCTAATATTTTATATAATGATTATGGAGAAGTCTTCACTTTCAATTGAATATTTGGTTGTCTTTTCTTTATGTTTTGCCTACTAAATTCACTATCGTTCCTTTTTGCATTCACCGAAAAAAAATAATTAAACATTTTCAAATTTTATAGAGATAGTATAACTTTTTAAACTAATATCATACATATACTAACTAATTTCAACTAAACTGATCATACTAGAACTCTCACCTGTTACAACAGTACTGATCCTTTAGCCGGTATTCTATCACATAATGAGATCGTAGTAGAACATGGTAATGGAATGTTAGATATACTTCAATAATGCTTATCTAATAAACAACTCATGCATTTTATGACTATGGTTGTAAGTGATGAAGCTGAATACATTAATAGAATGTTCATCTATATTTTGCATATTAGTAATTGCTTGATTAATGGGCAAAAGGCAGTTGTGAATGTTATAGGTATTAGGCCTTTCTTTGATGTCATAGTATCTAAAGAGGTACCATTATCTATATTTAAGTAAGGATAATATCTAATACCCTCAAAAGCACATTGAAGTTCGGGATCATAATTATTAGCACTTTTTCACTTCAAAGGTATCATACAGAGAAGAAGTTATACATCCATGTGAAAACATGAAATTATTTTGACTGGCATAATGCATTAAAGACAGTTTGTAGGGTTAGCATTAGCACTGCTTCTGATGATCTAACTCCTATGTACTATTACTGCAAAGTAGCCTGTGAAAAAAGATTGTCTCGTTCAAGTTGGGCAATGTTAAGTAATTATTTTCATAAATACATTCAATGAAATACTTATTTCTTCCAAGTTTCTGTGAATAATTACAATCAAATAAGTGAGGACAATTATAATAATCTATTATTTTTCTTGGCCCTTTCACGGGATCTCACTCTCGTTCTTACATGGGATATAGAAATATATAGTTCACTTGAACTAGGCAACTTTTCCACTGCACAGAGTGATAAATCTAACATATTTATGATCTGCATGTCAGTCCATTAGAAAGACGACTCCAATCTACTAAAGCAAATCTGTCTTGTAGATGTTAAAACCATACCAGATCCACGTTAGATCACAATTATATGTGAGAATCAAATAAATCTATTAAAAGCCTTCACCTTGTGTTGGAAACTACTAGCCTCAGATATACAAATAAGTTTTAACAATACATAATATGACTGAAGATTTATTGTAGAAAAAGCGAAAAAGCTAGGAGTTCTTAAATGGATATACAATCAAATATCATTAAAGCTTTCAAGCATCAAAATAATTTTAAAATGGCAATATTAATATAATATAATAAAGGTCAATGATAGAAATTTTCATTCAAAGTATCTTAAAATCCCTGGATGCATAGCTATTGATGTCTGACTATGTTTTATGAAATTTTATTCTAAAGCTAAAAAGAGTAGTTTAGCATATTACTTAAAGGAATATGAACTCAATAACAAGTTGAATATACCTTTCTATCATATGTTTAAGTATTATGAAAGAGCATTAAAAAAAACCAATGTTACAATGGCCGAGTAGATGCGTAAAGTGGCTAAATATTGTATTATTGATGCTATTAGCTATTAGCAGTTAATAGTAAAGTATAATGCAATTAACAAGTACAAGGAGGTGACATCCATAATCTTCAGGAATGAAAGTGCGTAATCTTTTAAGTGCCGGTATATGGTAGGAAGAGATTTAACTAATACAATTCTATGTGAATAAATGAAAATAGGGAAGTACCCTGAAGACTATATTTTTTCACTGATAAAGGATCTTGAAAATAGATGACTTGTAACTGGCTTAGACTTTGCATCATTATATCCAAGCCTTATCATGATATACAATCTCTCATCTGATAAAATCATTTTATTTTGAGAGCATGCTGAATCTCTAAAGAAAAACGGTAAAAAGCTTCATAAAATTAATTTCAAATTCAATGGTCACAATATTCTCGCATAGTCTATAGAGCATAGAAACCAAACTGAAATGAAAGGCCTTTATCCAAAAGTATTAGAGGAGTTGCTTATTAGACGAAATTCATTAAAAAGACGTCTTGCTCAATTAAAGGATAAAAAAGAAGAATTAGAAAAGGAGATTAGTTTGGCAGAAGCAAAGGGTGAAGACATTACAGATGCTTTAAAATCTAAATACTCTTCAGTTTGCTTCAATGTCACCTGTCTAAATATAAAACAACTCGCTTTAAAAGTGTATATGAATACATTTTATGGTGAAGATGGAAATAGTGGGTTTCTTTTCTTCTTGCAAGCATTAGCAGGTGGGGTAACATTAGCTGGTCAACAGAATATCAAGCTTATTGCTAATCTTATCAGAAGTAAAAGGTTTGGTGTAAAATACGGGAATACCAATTCATTATATCTTGTTTGTCCAGAAAAATATTTCTGGGAGTATGATAAGAAATACATTTTAGAAAAGATATCAAAGAAAAAGTACTGGAAGGAGATGGTAGAAATATCTATGAAGGTAATGAGCAAACTCTGAGGTAAAGTTAATGACTTTCTCAGAGAAGATAATGGATCCCCTTATCTCAAAATAGCATATGAGAAAGTCTTATTTCTGATAGTATTTATTGGAAAGAAGAAATACTATGGCATTTCACATATAAGTAAGCCCAACTTTAATAATAAGCTTTTTATTTGAGGGGTTGAAATTGTAAAGCGGGGGCAGTCTAAACATTTTCGTAAGATGGGTAAAAAGGTCATGGAAGAATCTATGAGGCTGGATAATACACGCATCTTATATCAGATTGTAGAGGACGTGTTCTAAGAGATCATAAATAATATTTCACAGATAGATCTTAATGGAGTAATTAAAACTGCTGTGTAGAAGCCAAATAGAAATAATAAGAGTGTCTAGCATTTCATTTCATGAATGTGAGATAGACACACCTGTGAAGAAGTAGATGCCAAATGGCACATAAAAAAGGGCCTAACACTGGCCTAATACCTAAGTCTTATCTTTATGAAATCTCAGAACTAGGCGAATACTTTGAGTATATTGTAGTTGAGAATGATTTGTTACAAAGGGTAGGGAATAAAATGGAATATCCAGAGATAGTGAGATGATTAGGTAAAAAGATCAATATCAGCTATTATCTGAAAACTATTATCAGCCTCTATACATGATTTATTAACTATGATGAAAGATATTAGCCATCATCTGAAATTGTACTGAGGATCTTAAAAAAGTTAAAAGATGGTAATAAAGTAGGTAACAATAAAGCAGATAATGATAAGATAGATGAAGACGACCTGGATGAAGACAAAGAGGATGAAGACAAAATAGATGAAGATGAGGTATCAAAAATAAGAGATGTCTTAGCGCTGAAATTAGCTGAAAAATGGATTAGAGGATATATCAAAAATTTATGTGATGGTCTGAAAAGATAAAACCATCATATTTCATTTATGGGAAGAGGCATACATTTACATAAAAAAAATATTTGATATTACTTACACCGATAAGAGAGAACACCTGATTAATAATGCTTATTACCAATCCTTTCTCAATACACTAGATAAGCAAGAAGAATCCATTTGCTTAAAACTTTCATTATTGCTTAAAGAAATTTCCAAGATTGATATAGGGTATAGAGAAAGTATATATAAATTAGTTACTAAGAAGCGAGCAATGTTCTTAGAACAATATTTAACATCATATTATTTGGATGAGTGTAAGCTACTAGCAGATTTCTAAAACACATGATACAAAGTAGTTTGCCTAGAAATCACATGCTACCAAACATTATCAAAATTACAGGATAGTAAAAAAGATAATTCATCTGAAGCAGATATAGACAAGATCATTGAATTATATGATTAAGTACTCTTAGTGAGATGTAGCAATTTCAGCTAAGAAAATTTAGTCATAAAACGCTTCGTATAATATTATTTATATATTTTTTCTCATGCAATAATATTGGCTAACTTTAATTTCTATCTTTGAACTTCTGACCTCTGATCATATAACCCAGCCTCAGATATGCCCAAAGGTGTAAATCACTAGTTTAAATATATCAGTTCTTCTGACCAAACTAGTCTGAAGCTGGTGATCACTATCACAAATTTCTGTACATGATATTCTATTGTACTTATAAAATGCAAGATGAAATTGATACTGAAGCTTTAGCATATATTCAAAGCATATTAACTAAAGTTAGTTCTAATACATATTTATGGGCATGTAAAAAAAATCATCAATGGAAGACGCCATATAAAAATATGAAACAGAAATATAAATAGTACAGGTTGAATGAAATCCATTGTCCAAATTGCAAAAAAA